>JAJONQ010034576.1:0-10486 GCA_036250385.1 Solanum microdontum
CTTTTAAAATGCAGTCCACATATTTCCTAAGTAGGTGCATCACCTACTTACCACTTATTTAAGTAGGTCAGCAGTTAATCTACCATTAAGAACCTATGTCATCCTTTCTACGTAAGCTACACATGTACGTAAGTAACTTAATTACGTATGACATCCGAATCAGTAGCTTAAGCAAGTAGGTTGATTACTTTGACAAATTATACTTTACTTACTCTATTTAGCCTCAAACCTCTTTCGAATATTGTCAAACCTATTTCAAACCCTCACTACTCACATAGAACTAGTACATGCAAAATATGGAACGTTACATGTACTAACGCATACTCTTGCCTACATTTTCCCTAAATGTAGTGTCTGATATTGAGGGTGCTCAATTTTGTGACTAGTTGATGATTTTGTTGATTCCCGAGCTTTGGTGAGTCCTCATACTTCCAGGACAGACTTTTTTGTTTTAATTCATTTCATGTATTTCCCTTTTTGGACATGATGTATGGGCTAGGTCCAATTTCATTCAGTATTGTAATAGATAGCTATGATGAGACAAATGTCTAGACTTTCGCTTTCTTTGATGAATTTTTTTTAAGACTTCGAAATGTGTTTTACTCTTATTGTTCTATTTCTGATGTTATGAAAGCTAAGTTTCTTTTATGGAGTCCTTCGGGGTTCTATACGCCATGTTACATCTAGGGGGTACCCCTGGGTCATGACAGTTACTGTCTCTTCCTTGTAAGCCAAAATAGTGAATTTTAAATCTTTATTCATGGTAAATTCAATAATCAAAAGTTCAATAATTTCAGTAATTCAAATTATTTTTCATTTTGAATGGATTGTTGTCACTTTTTTCACATTTTGAATAAATTATTTCTTTTATTTTTGTGTATGGTTAATAACCCACTAACCAAACAAAACTAAACCGAAACCGATAAACTCCAAACCCATAAATGTATATTATATTTTTTGGTTTGGTTTTGATAATTTTAAAACTAATTAAGTTGGTTTGGTTTTGGTCTCGACCAATAACAGATCAAAACCGACCCATGAACACCCCTAGTTACTCGTATGTTGAAAGTCTTTCATTTTGATGTCTATGCCTTTGTTGACACTGGTGCTACTTTGTCTTTTGTGACGCCATATGAGGATATGAAGTTTGATGTTCTTCCAATGTGCTGATAGAACCTTTTTCGGTCTTTACATCTTTGGTGAATCTCTTATGTCTTAGAGAATCTATAGAAATTGTCCTATCTCCTAATCCCATAGATTCACTCATGTTGATCTTGTAGAGATTGACATGTTAAATTTTGATGTTATTATTGATATGAATTGGTTCTATTCTTGTTCTGCTTTTATTGATTGTAGGACCTGAGTGGTCAAGTTTCAATTACTAAATGAGCTCGTCTTCGAGTGGAAGTGGGAAAATTCTATCCCTAAGGGTCATTCTGTTTTTTGTCTTAAATCTAGAAAGATGACCTCTAAAGTTTGCATATATCATCTAATTTGTGTTAGGGATACGGATTCTGAAACTCCTATTCTTGAGTCGGTTCCATCGTAAATGAGTTTCCAAAAGTATTTCGCGAATAGGAAATAGACTTCGGTATTGATTTTCTCCCAGATACACAACCTATCTCTATCCCTCCCTACCATATAGGTCCGACTTAACTTAAGGAATCGAAAGAGAAATTGAAAGATTTGTTGGATAAGGGTTTTATCCGACCAAGTATCTCTCATTAGGGTGACCTAGTTTTGTTTCTTAGTAAGAGCGATGGCTCACTTCGCATGTGTACTGATTACCAGCAATTGAACAAGGTTAACATTAAGAATGAGTACCATCTTCTAAGGATTGATAATTTGTTTGATAAACTCTAAGCTGTGAGTTACATATCCATGATTCGGTCGGGTTATAAATAATTGAGGGTAAATAAAGATGACATCCCGAAGATGGGTTCTCCAACTCGATATGGTCTTTATGAGTTTTTGGTAATGTAGTTTGGTTTGACTAATGCTCTGGCCGCATTTATGGATTTAATGAATTGAGTGTTAAGACAATATCTTGACATGTTTGTGATTTTGTTTATCGATGACATTTTGATTCACTAAAGGAGTAAAGATGGGAATGCCGACCATTTGAGGAATGTGATGCAAGTCCTCAATTACCAATAACTCTTTGAAAAGTTTAGTAAATTTGATTTTTTGTTGGGAATGGTGACTCTTCTTGGTCAGATTATTTTCCATAAGGGTTTGAGGTGATTCCTAAGAAAACAGATGTGGTTAAGAGTTGGCCTAGACCTCTATCCCCTTCGAATATTTGAATTTTCTTCGGTTTGGTTGGTTATTATGGAAAGTTTTCTGAAGGTTTTTCTTTTGTTGCCTCTCCATTGATGCAATTGACCCAAAAAAGATTAAATCTTATGGTTGAAAACGTGTGTTAAGAGTTTCCAAGAGTTGAAAGATAGACTTACCTCTGCTTCAGTATTGACTCTACTAAAAGGGTCCGATAGGTTTGTTTTTTATTTTGATGCCTCAAGGATTAGACTATGGTGTGTTCATATGAAAAATGGGAAGGTTATTGGTTATTCTTCAAGGTAACTTAAAATTCATGATAAGAACTATCCTACCTGTAACTTGGAACTAGTGGAGGTTTTGTTTGACTTAAAGATTTGGAGGCAGTACTTAGAAAGTGTTCATGATGATGTTTTCACAAACCATAAGAGGTAACAATATGTGTTCAAACAAAAGGATCTAATGTTTGCCAATGGAGGTGGCTTGAGTTGCTAAAGGATTATGACATGAGTGTTTGATGGTTATCCTGACCAACAACACTAACCTAGAGTACGAGTGTCTACGATCCTCAATAATATAGTAACCCAACCAAGGGTTGGTGTCGTGTCCCAAGGGAGTGGTTTTGAGAATTAGTAGAAAAATAAAACTAAGTTCAAACTAGCCGTAGCTAAAGATATTAACGATTAAAAACATTATAAATTAAAGGGGTGACACAAAGCTGTCAAATATCAAATGTGGGTTTTGTCACAGTTAGTAAAAAACAAGAAAAATAATAAGACGATCAAGTATGGGGACAAGTTCTTGGGGTGTGACCGAAATACAAGTTGAGATAAATAGTTGGGTACATGCTTTCGATAGGAAATTTTCAAGATAATCGTGACTAGGCTAAGCTTAAGATGGAAAATAAGTTCCCTCTCGGGCAACTTACCCCATTTCAAATGCGTTCCTCTCGGACACCCATTTGCCGCATGATGGCCAGCCTATGACTTAACCCACTAACTTTCTCGAGATGATTGCTAGGATATGGGACTAGGGTTCACCCTCTCGGGTTGAACCTCATGTCGACCTACTACTTAGGCCATCAGTGTAGCGGTCTTGCTTTCACGACCTCCCTCTCGGGAAAGCCGAAAACAGATGGGTGGTTTTGTATTTACAACTACAAACCCAATAAATTAAACCACAACCACTAGGTGAAATCACCATTAAAATACATCTATCCTATCAGCAAGCAAGACCTAATAACAACATCAACACATATTTGCCAAATCACACCCCAAGAATGAGGGTTTTTTAGCCAGACATCAAGAAATAACAAAATACACCTAAAATGCTACTAAAATCAAATGGTTATAAGGAATTAAACCTTGAGTTAAGCAAAGATATAAGAATGGAGAAGACCTACTTTCAACTTGGGGAAGATGAAATCCTTCTTTCTTGAAGTCTCCCAAAAACCCTCTCCAAACTTGAGAGAAAATATCCCAAAATGTACTATTCTATTCTGAAAATTAAAATAAATGTTCAATCCCTAAAAACTAATAATAAGTTTTGTATTTATAGACTTCAAAAATAGTATTGGCAGATTTTTCGGCGAGGTTAGTCGAAATCGCCGATTAACTCAGCGATTCGTCCTTTGGTGTAGTTCGTCGCCATCTTGCACTAGCCTTCACCATCGTCTTGCTCTATGTCATTGGGCGACCTAGTACTGCTTCGCAGAATTATTCAGCTAGACACCGACTGCTCCTTTCATCGCCCTTTTTATCCTGCTCCTTCAAGGCTTCACGTACTGGAACAAAGGACGGAGTGAGTCCCTTCGGCGAATCACCGAGCGTGGTTGGCAATGTGCAGGCTTCAGCTTCTTCGTTCTTTTCAGTCTTTCTGTTTCTTTTTTGCGCCTAAGTGTCTATGCTTCCACTAAAACTTCAAATACCAGAAACTTAAGAGTTTTCATCAAATATTAAGACAAAATAAGCATTTGAGGACACTATTCCTATAAAAATAAAGCCCTAAATGAGTCCAATTTATGGACTCATCAAAACCCCTAACTTAAACTTTTGCTTGTCCTCAAGCAAACTCAAGTTCAATAAGGTGTCTCAAATAGTGCTACACAAGACTAAATTTGAATGCACACAACCAGACTCAAATTTACATATGCAAGGATCAATTGTGTACTCAAAGATTCAAGTTGTGACACACCATTACCAAAGATTCTCATGCTCGCAATACTTGCTACTTGTGCAATCATGCTCAACAGGAAATATCTAAATGCCCTCACATAAAGAATGATTCCATATTCACACACAAAGGTTAATCAATTCAAGATCAGGATTCAGATGCAACGCTCACACTAAAAAAGGGAACACAATGCATGTTTTTACCCATAGGTTTGCCTTTATTTTCCAATCGACTTACGAATCGGCTTACTCAAGATCAAAAAGGTCTTTCTACGGCTTGTAATGGGGATGAGTACAAAGGCATGGTCATTAAGACTTAGTGACTTTTTCCTCGTGAGATGTGGTATTCCCAAGGCATTCCCTTCTTTTCCTTTATCAATTCTTTTTCTAGTGCTTCTAAGTCATATTTTTATTTGCCTCCATAGATTGCTTGGAAACCTGATTTCCTTTGTACTTTATTCGACAAATATGTTTTTTTTTTTTTTTTTTTATCGAAGGGTTTCCATTGTTTTGCAACACCAGGGGTTAAGGGGGACTTTTCTTGCACTTCTTGACTTCTCCTTTTCCTTTTTAGCACACCCCCAACTTAGGTTTTTGGCCTAAGTTAGCTATTCGCTAAACAACAAATCAAGAGGATTATAGGTAGTGGGTCAAGTAAGGTCTACGGTTCATCAAGGTTCTTTCAAAGAAACGTAAGTCTCAAAGGTTGTTCAAAAGAGTTTCACATCCTCACGGGTAGGCCACAAAAGAGGTATATGCCAAATTTGGCTCACACTCTTCAAAGCCTAAGCAAGAGCATACCTTTATAAATCAATCAGACTAACAAGGCAAATTCTAGGTTTATTCAGGCAAGGTTCAAGGCGCGCTAATCGACACCTAAGTCAAACAAGACCACACACTTTCGCTAGTGTGCAACAGTCATTACAAGAGAATCAATTTGATATATGGCTAATCACAACGAGATGCAAAGAGTTGATATATTTTCTATGCAATTTCATTTGGCACCATCGTAGCCGTACATTCATGTTCGTTCGATTGAGAGCACTATTCAAGACATTGGTATTGATCAACACCGAGACACAATTTTTGCAAAACAACAACCACATCAACTCACGAGGGGTGGCAAAAATGTGCAAAAAATTCAAAAAAATTCGAAAGGGTCAAAATCATTTTCCAAATAAAAATAAATGGAGCCACAAGTTCAAACAATCTCAAAGCAGTTTTAAAAACACAATTAAAAATAGACAACCCAAATATATACAAAACATGAATCAGAAATAGCACACACAAGTGGGGTTCACCCCACCACAAATAAAAATCATTTGTCCTTAAATGCAAATAAAATTAACCAAGATTTTGAAGATAGAAAAGGTTAGAGAGAGGGGTAAAGAAGGGATCCTGGCTAATCGGTCGCTTCATCTGTCTAGGAATCAGTACCCAGAGTGACCACTAGAAGAACCAGCTCCACTGGATCTAGCAGCATAAGATTTTGCCAAAGAAGCTTGCACAACATCATCTATCATAATTTCGTCCGTCTCAGTCTAGTCTTCATCTGCTGCTCCCTCAGTCTCTTCATGCGTCTCTTCATCAGTCTTTGCTTCTGACTCATGGTCGGCTACCTTCTTCACTCTATCCCTATGTCCATTAATCTTCTGAGGAAATTCAGGCATGTCTGGCATCTCCACTGTTCCAATGACCATGGACATATCGGTGGCCTTTAAGTGTTCTACATCTTTTCTTAGTCCAACAATGGTAGCTTTTAATGCCATCACCTCCTTTGTGGACCCTTGGTTGTGTCCACACACCGCTTTTCTGGCTACTAGGGCATCAATGGTAGTGATCAGAGGTGTCATAGCATCAATTAAGGCAATCTGAATCATGCCTAGAACAGAGGGCTCTAGGCTAGCAGCTCGATGATCAGTAGAAAGAGCCAGCTGTCCCATTCGGAGTAGGGACACCCGGGTGAGTGGAAGTTGGGAAATAATAACAATAGTAGTGGGTCTTGGCGATTGTGTAGCAATAGAAGAACCTGGAGTAGTAGCGGGAGTAACCGTGGAAATGGATATACCAGAAGGCCCAGGGGCTGGAGCAGGCAGAGATGCCTTTGCAGGCGATGATTCTGTGTTGACTAACTCCATCGATGTTGCCTTCTTCCTTTCTTCTTGATCCTTAAAGTACTCGTCTTCGATCTTCCAGATATCAGTATAGGCTGTGGGGATCACTTCCACATCCTTCTTGGTATCTCGAGGCACTTGGGCTCGTTTTTCATAATTAGGTGATTAAGACTGGGAATAGAAGTGAAGTTCTGCTCTGCCTTGCACGCATGAGTATCTCTAAAGCGATGATTGTACCCAAATTTATCTGAGTCTCCTCTATGACGCAACCCAGGCAAGCTGCCTTGGCCAGGCGAAGGATTGACTCATTCTGGGATGGCATGATTGCGCTGCTGATAAAACTGAACCAGAACCTTGCTGCTATGTTTAGTTCTTTGTTTTCAATCGGAACTCCTTCCTCCAACCACTTGGGAGTCCCATCTGCATTTAGGGGGGCTAACCACTTTTTCATCTCATCCAGCTGCTTTGTTCTAATCCAGTACTTACAGTGATCCCCAATGTTTGTGGGCAGGCCCAAAACTGCGTTGATTTCCTCACTGTCACACTTCACCCTTCTATCTCTGACAACCACATAGTCAACTTCATTGAAGGCTACTACTAGTTGCTTTTGCTGGGGTATTAGTGCACTGTATGCTTTGTAGAATTCTCTTACCCAGTTTGGAATATAAGGGCCACGGGGTTAGGTGAAGATTTGGAACCTGTGGTATCTCAGACACTCCATTATCTCTAGGTGCATGTCTATAACCCCTTCTATCGACATACGCTTTTCCTCCAAAATATTTCTCAGCCTCTCAGGCTTTACTTGATTCATAGATTTGGGCGGAAAACCTTGCACTGAAGGTCGTAATACCATTGCCTGCTTTGGAACTGGAAGTGTAGTAGTGGTAGGCTAGTACGTCCTAGCCCTGGATGAATCATGCAGCTTCTTAATTCGCTGCTCGACCCTCTGTACTATTAGCCTATCTTTCTTATCAGAACCACATCCTCATTTTTAGATTGGTTGGGGTCATTTCTATAAAAGTCATTACTGTTAGTGCTTGCATCTGTCAATTCAAGGTTCTTGTGTTTACCCTTCCTCTTTACACCATTTGTGTAAATTTTAGCATCTTTGATTGTGAACACGTATGCATCCTCTTTGATTGTGATCCCTTTTGTTTTACTTCTAGGTGGCTTTCTTTTTCCTGCAACTTTAGATCTAGCCATTTCTGCAAAGAATCCAGAAGAAGTTAAAACAACTAAATCAAGATCAGAGGGATGCAATTAAAGACAAATATGCTGAATAGATCGACAAGTCGCCAAGTTTCTTTGGCAATCACAGCTTTATTCACCGAATTATGCAGTGTAGAAAGTTTCGGGAATGTAGACAAAGGGCGACCAATGAAACTTTCGGTGAGTCGCCAATTACTTTTGATGATCACGACTTTTGGGTGAGAGTTACAGAACACTGACTACGAATAGTATAAATTTAAAAGCGAGATGGAGTCCCTTGGGTGAACTGCCAAGTCATTCGGCGAGCTCGCCTTAGCACGCTGAATAGCCTAAATTTATCACAGAGGTACAACACATGACTTAGGATAAAATTACTTGGAATGAGAGCATAAATATCATAATTAAATGCAGAGTTTGGAGAACCAATCTTTTTGGTTAGATTAGGTCAAAACTGTGATGCTAGGCAGCAGGTTATTACAGATCCAAGCACTACTAAAGTAGCTAAAGTACTTAAGATGTGCGAAAATTCTGAAAATACTAAGTTGGTGTGATTTTGCGAAAATCGAGAATATGAAAAAGGTTGAAAGTCCAGACCCGTGGTTTTACAAAATCCTTCCAGATCTTATCCATTCAGCGACTTTAGTTGGATTTGCTTTACTACTCGATGATCCACCGAGTGTTCATCTATCTCACCAAGTTTTATTGGACCCTCAGTCAATGTGAGGATCCAAACGGCGATCATGGTAGCAGTCTCCGATCTAGTCGGCGATTTGCAGTTGGACTTGTGTAATTCATCCATCACATTTTCACAAACTTTTCATTCCCAATCCTACAAAATCAAAACACCTTTATTTCAAAAATGACAAAATTAAAGTAGTTAAGGGGTTTAGGTTGACTCCCAAACAACGTCTTAGTTAACGTCGTGGCACTACGCAGGTTAGCACCTAAATTTCACTTTTGGGGTTAGCCAAAACATCGTTTGGTGACCCCTTGCCTTGTGCTTAATGGAGATGAGGCATTACATGACCCAATACAGTTTCGAATAGCTGGATGGATCGAGAGTGAGAACCGCTTATCTGGTTTAGCACTTCTAAATTTTCTCTAATATTCTCTAGCACTATATCTGGCTCATTTAGCTTTTGAAGAATAGTAAATAACATATCTTTGATATGTTTATTTTCAATGTCCATAGATCCTCCCTGCTTAATAGGTGGTCTGCATTTGCTCTTCTCTTTGGACATCACCTCCAGTTCATCGACCTTATGGGTCAAGTTATCCATTTAACCCAGCAAAATAATCAATTCTTGGTCCTTCTCAGTATCCTTGTTGGTTTTCGCCACAAGGTCAAGGAATTCGGCTGCGGTCTCATAGGAATATTTCTCACGAACACCTGGCATAAGTTGGTCAATTAACGCTCTATTTTCGAGATTCAAACTACTATAGAAGCATTCCAATACAACTAAATCAGGGATTTCATAAGTTGGGCATTGTATCAATAGTGTTTTAAACCTCAGCCATGACTCATGAAAAGGTTCTCCTTCGAGATGCTTGAAGTTCAAGATGTGATCCCTGAATCTCCTCACTTATACTGGGAGGTGTTCCATTGGTTCACCATCCCCATCATGTATACTCATTATCCTGTCTCAACACACAAATAAGATAGACAAAACTAAGAGTTAGGTAAGAAAACAACTAAAAAGAACAAAAAATCTACTAATCTAAAAATTCTCAAACAACACCACTCCCCGGCAACGGCGCCATTTTGATTCTTATCATGCCAACGACACTAACCTACGGTACGAGTGTCTACGATCGTCAATAATATAGTAACCCAACCAATGGTTGGGGTCTTGTCCAAAGGGAGTGGTTTTTAGAATTAGAAGAAAAATAAAATTAAGTTCAAACTAGTCATAGCTAAAGACATTAACGATTAAAAACATTACAAATTAAAAGGGGTGACACAAAGGTGTCAATTATCAAATGGGGGTTTTGTCACAAGTAGTATAAAACAACAAAAATAATAAAAAGATCAAGTATGGGGACAAGTTCTTGGGGTGTGACCGCAATACAAGTTGAGATACATCATTGGGTACATGCTTTCAATAGGAAATTTTCAAGATAATAGTGACTAGTCTAAGTTTTACATGGAAATAAGTTCCCTCTTAGGCAACTTACCCCGTTTCGAATGCGTTCCTCTCGAACACCCATTTGCCGCATGAAGGCCAGCCTACACCTTACCCCACTCACTCTCTCGAGCTGAGTGTTAGGATATGGGACTAGGGCTCACCCTCTCTGGCTGAACCTCATGTTGACCCACTCCTTAGGCCATCAGTCTAGCGGTCTTGGTTTCGCGACCTCCCTCTCGGGCAAGCCAAAAACACATGGGTGGTTTTTTATTTGCAACCACAAACCCAGTAAATTAAACCACAAACACTAGGTGAAATCACCATTAAAATACATCTATCCTATCAGCAAGCAAGACCCAACAACAATATCAACAAATATTTGCTAAATCACACCCCAAGAATAGGGGTTTTTAGCCAGACATCAAGAAATAACAAAATACACCTAAAGTGATACTAAAACCAAATGGGTATAGGGAATTAAACCTTGAGTTAATCAAAGAAAGAAGAATGGAGAAGACCCACTTCCAACTTGGGGTAGATGAAATCCTTCTTTCTTCAAGTCTCCCAAAGACCCTCTCCAAACTTGATA
>JAJONQ010034578.1:0-12314 GCA_036250385.1 Solanum microdontum
ATTTTAGGTGATTGAAATAGTCCTTCATGTATAACAAAATGTGTTCAATTTAGTCTTTTACCCTAAACTTAACAATTTATCCCCAAAAACTGTTAAATCTAACTGTGGGGCCCACATAACTTACAAAATCCACCATTTTTACCATCTTTATTAGCTCAAAGAAACGTTTCATGACCATTTTCTCTAACATCTAACCACACAATTCACAAAATAATTATTGTAAAAAGGTTGAATGAAATGGGTCATCAAGAATTTTATTTGTCGGTAGAACGTAACCAAGATAGAAAATTAAGTTAATTGTATAATCTAGGAATTGAATGGTATAATATTTGCATTTACGTTGTTCTTGGTACTTTCTATATACATGATTGCTTTTGTTAATCTATTGATATTTCTTTCCTTTGGTTATAATCCTCTTTTGTTTATTGTTTATTTTAATTTTTTTTTGTCTGGAGTGATTAATTCTCCAGAAAGGTCAACATGTCGGATGGTGGAGATTTTTGATGGGTAATCTAGAACAAGTTTTACTTTGTGTATTGGGGTTCTTTAATTTCATGTTATTGGGGCTATTGCTGTGAATTTTTGATATCGTCCTTGTTTGGTTGTTGATAAGTGGGTTCTACTAGATTTATTTTTTGGTATTTCTGACTGAAGTAGCTATGTAACTTGTGTATTCATTCCTGATGTGGCTCTGCGATTGATGAATGGGACAAGATTCAGTGTAGGAGTTTGGGTTCTTCTTTGTGTGAAGTTATGCTATGTTGTGTTGGTTCTGTCTTGTGATTGTAATGCTAATATGGCTGGGATTGCATTTGTTCTTGATAAAATAGTGTTAGATTTTGAAGTAATAAATTAAGAAGAGAAAAATAGTGGATTTGTAAATTATGTGGGGTCCACCGTTATATTTAATATTTTTTGGGACAAATTTGTTAAGTTTAGGGTAAATGATCAAATTGAATATATTTTGTCATACATGAAGGACTATTTCAATCGCCTAGAATATATTAAGGACCAAAATAAAGCAAACCTTATACATGAAGGACCATTTTGATCATTTCCTCTATATATTAACGTCAATTGAAACACTCATGAGGTTATTTTATGATTTACTAATAAGTTTAATGTGTACAATTAAAAGATGTTATTATTTCAAGGAAATAAGTTATTCATATTTAAAATTAAACAATGTTTGGTCTGTAATTTAGAAATCCCCATAATTAATAGTATATGTATAAATTATGAGAAATTGATGTATTATCTTATGCGGAGATAGAAAATAGAATAACTAATACTTGCTTAAATAACTAATATCCGCATAACCAATTTTACTCGCATAATTAATACATGTATAATTAATACTCGCTCTGTCCCTAATTACTTGTCCACTTTTGAATTGACATACCTATTAAGAAAACAATTAATGACATAGTGAGTTTACCATTTTACCCCTATTAATTATGAAGTGGATGAAAAGTTCTACATTTTTCAAAGTAATTAGTCATTTAATTGAGGGTATAATAGGTAAAAAGAATTTATCATTTCTTGATTTGTCAAAATGGACAAGTAATTAGGGACAGAGGGAGTACCTTCATAACTTTAACAAGCTACCAAATGACCAATTGATGTATTATTGAGTGTAGATAAAAAATAGAATAACAAATACTTGCATAACTAATATCCGCAAAGCTAATACATGCATAACTAATGTCTGTATAATTCTAACTACCTATCAGATGACCTCTAAGTGATTAACTTATTTACATATTCACGTTTGAGAATACACGTAGAAGCTTTTTAAATACTAATTAGTTAACTAATTGACTTTTTCCACCTATAACCAACTGCACCTAGCCACTTTTTATAGGTAATACTACTAATTAATTAACTAATTGACTTTACGTACCAAATAACTACAAAATTCATTGTTATTTTTTTAATTGGAAAATGGTGAAGAATATGATGGAATCGGAATCACGTCTAATAAAATATTTTGCATTTCCTTCGTTTCATTTTAATTGTCGTTGTTTTTAACTCTTTTTTATATTTATTAAGAAAACAATAAATATGACACATAGTGTATTATGTTATCCCTTACTTATTAATTATTATTATTTTGAGAATTAAATAGTATTGAAAATAACTACTCTTTTAATATTGAACGCATAGTTGAATATAATTCACATTAAGTAAGCATAAAATTGAATAGAATCGTCAATTTTTGAATTGAACTTCTAACTAAAGTGATATTTTTTGGATAATTTAAGTAATTATTAATTTGAGACGAATGGGTAAACTATAACGATTTCTCTGTTTTATTTTATATAACAAGGTGAGATATGAGAGTCAAAATACTTTTTTTTCTTTGAATTTAAACATAAATTCTTCAAATTGAAAATAAGAAAACTACTTAAATAATATTATAAATTTTAATGACTGGTAACTTAAACTAGTTTTAAAATATGGATAAAGAAGAACATTTTTTACTCTCAAAATAAGCCAAAAGAGTACTAATCATGTTCTGCACCAAAGTATAACTTTTGCCAAATTATAGTTAGGTGGCATTAATTATAAATAATTTTCATTTAATGCTTGAATATAATATTCATTGACAAGAATTGTCTGCCAATCAAAATCATCATTTTATACTAATCTTTCAAAGTGGATACGTGTTAATGTACAGTTAGTTCTCGATAAATAAGATTTCTTTCATTTTTAATTAAATATCTCAAATTCAAATATGATAAATAAAATAAAAAATCTTACTAGAAATTAAAGTGTTTTTCCTTTAGTAATGGACCTTACAAGGTCTGAATCTGATTTTTTTTCAAAAACAAATTGATTAAAGGAGTATGCTATAATAAATGTTTTTTTAGTTAGGTGGCATTAATTAAATAAATATTCCCAATCAAATTATCAATTTGTACCAATCTTTCCAAGTGGATATATGTTAATGTCACAACTCTGATGGATGTAATTAAGTTTGACTGTAACAAATGTATCAATTTGTTCCAACTTGAATCCAAATTGATTCTCAATACGAGTACAACATGTCATAGTTAAGTTTGAGTGTAACAAATGTGTATAAGAGTCGTCCTTTCTCAGTACAATGTAAGGTAGACCTGAGCAAGAAGTGAAGGTGGACGTAAATGTAAAGCGTATGTCATTAGACGAAGTTAATTAGGGCAGAAATTGATAAATTTTCGAAGAAGAAAATGTTAAGAGAGTTTTATGTCAGATAGTTTAATAAAGTGAGTTCAATGCTAAAAAAAAATTAAAGATCAAATCCGTTCAATAAAAATCTTAAATTCTCTTCTAATTACCACAAAAATTTGTAGACTTGTACAACAATTTAGATGTATCAATTACGATATGATTATTATAATTATTACCTCATAAAATTCAAATTTATCAAACTCTTGCCGAATATATTATTGTTAATTGTAAATAAATCCAAAAAGGGAATGTATCTATGAATCTATCTCTAGTACAAGGTTCTAAATTTCCAAATTCTAATTTTAACATTATCTTATAAAGTTGTTATTTAATTACAAGGTAGAAAACAAAGTGTACATAAAAAGATTTAAATAACATTAATTTCCTGGTGAAAGGTCGGCCAAGGCATTCTGTTTGCAAAAATATATTTTTAAAAATAAAATGGAGACAAACACTTAGGTTAATGGATAAGATACACTCATTTAATGACAAATTATACACTTAATTACAGCTAATTAGTTTTTGTGATTATAATTAACATAGTAATTTCAGATAGAGTGTCCGGCAAAGTACCCTTTATTTCTAAATAATTTAATTTTATTCTCTGGTCTATTTAATTTGCTTAACATTATCTTAAATTAACCAAATTTTTTTTTTAAAATCTTCACATTTTCTAATTATTAGATTAATGTTTGTTCTAAAACAGAATATTTCTAAATTATCTACTTCGTAGATTGATACTATAAAAGTTAAATTCAGAACTCAGTTACTATTATTTGAGATGGTTGTATAAAAATTTAAAATTTATAAAGTTCAAATATTTTAAATATTTAGATGTCTTTCTTTGTCAATAATTTTTATTT
The DNA here is from genome assembly GCA_036250385.1 of Solanum microdontum. Taxonomy (NCBI): domain Eukaryota; kingdom Viridiplantae; phylum Streptophyta; class Magnoliopsida; order Solanales; family Solanaceae; genus Solanum; species Solanum microdontum. The sequence continues at coordinate 4,077 of JAJONQ010034578.1, forward strand.
GTTTTTTCAAATTATTAATTATTATGAGTTAATAGAATTATTAGTTTTTACCCAATTTCAAACTATTTACATTTTATTTCACAAAAGAAAATTCATATTTGAATTTACGATCAAAATTTTTATTTTAAAAAGAAGTTAATTATCTGATCAATGTCAATTAATTAAGACAGAAAAAGTATAAAATTCTGAAATAAACATGTCAAAATTTGTGACAAGATTGCTGACCATCCTAATAATGCATGTGTCATTTTCAATGGCATGATTAAAATTTAAAAGATAAGGTCTTAAAAAAAATTATGTTTCATTAGGTATATAAATTTAATTTCTAAAAATAAAAATTATGGACAGACCATTTAAAGACATGGTTGATATACCATCAAATAATATGGTGCGACAGGAGATGAAACTGCTTCTTCCTTAATCTGAGGTTCCGAGTTCGAACTAAGTATGAAAAAATCCCTGATAGGGTGCGCTTCCTCACGAATGAAGCCCTATACAGTATAAATTTAAAATAGTCGAACTCCAATACGAGTATCACATCAGAAATCAAAAGAAAAACAGAAGGGTTGATATTATAATTTATAAAGCTTAAATAAAATTATTAGTTGCCCCCCATATTTGACTTCGTATAACTTTCTTGAATTCAACTCCCTTATTACTAATTTTTCCAATTTGCAAATCTAACTAATTTGATAAAGACAGCCATAGCCCATAGCAAGTTCTATTTGACTCACTCATTTTTTAAAAATAAAATAAATTAGTAGTATATGTAATTGAAAAATACTTATTATCCTAAAATTTCACTTATGAAATTTAAAACTATAAAATAATACTAATTGTTTTTACAAGACATGACTGAAAATTGATCTGCTATCGATATTTTTTTAATAACAAATTGTTCAATAGATATTATTTGGATTGTCATTCAATTTTAGTATAGTGACTACTTTTTTTTTCTTTGAAGTCAATGCTAAATACGGTTCATGAACGCAATTTCTATAGTAATCTCTATCATTATCATAAAGTTTCACTTGTAAGAATTGAAATTTAATGATACTAATTTTTTTCAAAGTCAATGTTAAAAAGTGATAAATAAATGCTACTTCTATATTATATTGTCCACTAGGTATCTAGGAATTATAGATATAATGATAAACACATCACACATCTTTTTTATAATGATTTTAATTTAAATAGAGGTGATATTAGATAAAATATTTAATTTAAGCTTATTACCGATAATTACTTGTGAGTTTCAAATAATATTTATATGATCTGATTGTGTAAAGATTATTTATATTTTCGATAAACATAGTAAATTCTTTTCTAAAATCAAAGAAAAATTTAGAAGATATTTTCTAAAATCCTTTTTTTTAAAAGATATTTTTTTGAAATCCTTTTAGTTATTTAAATCCCTATCTTCAACTTGTTCTTTTTGGGACCTACATGCAATAATTTGATCTTTCTCATTTATGAAAAAAGGGATGTGGTGGGGTTAGAAAAAGTGACTATTGTTTTTTCAAATAATACTTTTTGAAAGTACTTTTATCAAACAATAGAAAATGATAAAATGATCACTTATATTTTGAAATTATGTTTAAAATAACTTCATAGGTATATTCTGAACAGTTTTAGTCCTTTAAATTTGTTTTAAATACGTTTCTCTTGTATTGTCAATATTTATTACTTATTAAACGTTGATTGTTAGATTTAAGGGTCGGTGAAAAAACAATTAACATGATCAAATAGTGTTTTCATAATTCTAATTAAATTTAGGAACAAATTTAATACAGTAAATAATTTATCAAACATTTAGAAAATACTATCTTTTTTACATAAGTAAATAATTGAAAATGCTAAAAAATATACATATCGAACTGTTTAGACATACTTCACATTGAATACATGTGTCTACTTATTTAATTAATTTATACAAGTTGTAAAATGTCTGCTTATTCACACAAAAAAAATTTGAAAGTTATAGATGTTTGTTGATGTTAAATTAAAGAACGTGTTTATATACTATGTTTTTTAAAAAAAATTTGTTACTTTTAATGATAAACATAATCAATTTTTTATTACAAGATCTTTTACAAGGAAAAATAGATTTTATAGAAGCTATAAAACTAATTATTTTTGCAAATATATTGTCCCTTGGTTAAAATTAAAACATGAATGATTTCCATATGCAAATATCTAAATCATTTTACACGTAGATATGTGTAGCACAATATTTTGAAGAAAAAAAAGAGGATAAAGACTTTGACGTGTAATGAGTTAGCCACTTTTGACTAGGCATTTTTATGTCATTATAAAGATATATTATCAAAATTAATGGAACTATATCTATATAAAAAAAAATCAAACTAATTAAGACAATTGTACATACTAAATTATAGATTTTTTTAAAAACATACTAAATTATAGGAGCTTCTTTTTAATTTTCCATTCCCTCACAGATTTATGACATATTCTTTGATATATACGAATTCTTATCTTTTTAAGTAATGCATATATAAATTAGATCGCAATCATTATTTTTGGAATTAGAAAAACTCTAAGGTTGTTCATAATTAGATGTTCTTTCAACCTTTCCTCCGATAGCATAATATTCCTCTTTTATCTACGAAGTGTTACATGAGTTGAATTTGATTATTTTTTTTTGTTGATAGCTAACTTCAATTTTGAAAAAAAATACTCTGAATTATACACAACTAAATAATTACAAAATCAACATAGTTTAAATTTTCTTAAAATAATCAATTGAATTAAACCATAAGACTCAATAAAAACAACTCATTAACACTCATACACTTAGATAAAAAAATGTACATTAACAACATATTTAATATAATTCGATAAAATTAAACATACACTTATGCGAAAATCATTATACCTTTAACACATTCGTCCTCTTTCAAAAATGCTAACGCGCAACCTTACATTTTCTTCCGCTTTTTAAATGATTTTCATATGCTAAATAATTCACACGTAGATATTTATACCATATACATTTTTGTGAAATAAATTGGATAAAGACGTACGTGTGATAAGAATGCCGGTTTTGACTAGGCATTTCTTTTTCTATTTTAATAATATTATTTTAAACGTTAGAAAACACGTTATCGTCATCCTTTAGGTGCGTACAGATTAAATTCCGATTCAATTTTATTACATATAAAATCCCTATATAAAACCTTCATTCAAACTCCAAAAACTTGCAATATCTTCTTTTTTTTGAAATATCACAAACTATATAGTCTCATGTCATCTTGTTCCACCACCACCATGGCGGAGGACGACGGCGGAAGGACGGCGATCACCGCCGTCCATCCCGACATCATACAAACCTTAATTTTAACGAAACTCGACGGCCCAACTCTTATCTCCGCCAGTTTCGCTTCTTTGCAGCTGCAAAATCTTTGCTCCGACGATGAACTTTGGCGAAAATTTTGTAACTCTTCTTGGCCTTCTACTTCCGACCCACTTATCAAAAACGCTGTTGCAGCCTTTCCCTCCGGTCACCGTTCACTTTTTTCCGATTCCTTTCCGTCCATAACCCACAACGAGCCAAAACCCATTACCGGAAACAACTCAAAGCAGTATTTTCCGTCGCCGGAGTTGATATCGGCGGTCGATATTCACTTTGAGGGAAATTTATTGTACTCGAAAGTGTTGACTAACGAGACGGAAAGCGGGTGGTTCATGAGTTCGCCGTTCAGAATTGAGCTATTGGGTCATAAAGAAATTGTTCCGACGCCGGTGAAATTCGACGGTGAGGATGGAAATAGTAAATTGGAGTTACAGAAGATGAAATTGAGCTGGATTTTAATTGACCCATCGAGGAATCGAGCAGTGAATGTATCGAGTTTGCACCCAGTATCGGTCCAACGACATTGGTTAACCGGAGAATTGAAAGTTCGGTATTCGACGGTGATGGGTTCCGGCGCCGGCGAAGGGTTGGTTCAGTGCGGGATAATTGTCACGTGCGAAGGTAAAGAAGGAGGCGAATTGCACGTGCGAGAAGTAAGCATGCAAATAGAGGATATGGATGGGAAAATTTTGTGTGGGAAGGATAGTTTGGTCATTTTACAAGAAGTTATTGAAGGAGGAAGAAAAAAAAGAAAAGAAAATGAAGAAAAAGAAAATTATGAGAATTTTTTGGAATTAAAGAAAAAATGGAAGGAAAATAAACAAAAGAAAGAAAAAAAATTGGATATGATGTGTATAGCAAGTGGAATTACAATTTTAATTTCTTTTTGGAGTTTAATTGTGTTTGGTTCAAGAAGTAATGGTAGTTATTTTAGTTAGAAATATGGTGGGAAAAAAAGAATGATAATTTATTATTATTTCATTTTATTAATTTTTTTCTCAATAAAAAGGAAAAGACAATTTTATATACATAATAATGGTATATTGCATGGAAAATCTTCCCTTAGGTTATGTTAATATGGTTTTTTGTTTTTATTTCCTTGATAAATGGTTTAGAAATAGAGTTTACTAATCACTTTTTAGTTATATTTTTGAGAGATCAGTATTGTCGCAGAGTTTCAAATTTTACAGGTGAAACTTCAAGATAATTACCTTTTTTGCTTTCAATTCCTTGATATATAATCTAGACATAACTAGCACTACTGACCACTTTCGATCATGTCTTCGAAAATTATTAATATTATGAAATTTCTACTTAATGTTATTTGGAGTAGACAATATTTTTCAACTTAATGTCCTTGGCCACCATGACCCAATTAAAAGTTCTTTGGAGAAGACAATATTTTTCAACTTAATGTTATTTGACTCAAATAATAGTCACGATTCAGGGTAATAACTCGTAAATTATATAAAAGATATAAATTATATTGAATAAATTCCCGTGTGACGAACTCGAAATCAATATGTCTAAGATCTCCCTTTAAAAATTTCCGCTCAATTATATAAGAACAAGTCTAAGCTCTTTATACAATTTTTTGTCCTTTTCTCATATAAAAAAATGTAAGCAAAACAAGCCTTTAAGTGGTTTATTTATTTGTTATTATTCGAGTTTAAGCCTTGACAATGAAAATTTTCTTGATAAGAATATTTTACTCTCGTCCCCTTTAGTGGATTCAATATGAATTCGAATTAGTGATTAACAATTTCAAAATACAAAGGTTTTCCTCTTCTTCTTTTTTCCAAAGATTTTTGTGACTATTTTAGCAATCTGGTCTGCAATAAATTTATTAGAAAATGGGGTTAATAGCCTATTATTATTAATTAATAACCTAATATAATATCTAACCTATATATATAGTCCACATATTTTTAAAAGTACTTTAAGTTGGCTGCCCAATTGATTGACTTTTACCCAGTGACTTTCTTCTCACACATCTAGAAAGAAGATTTAAGAGTGTTATTTGTTTGATGTTTGATATTTATTTTGTTATTTGATTAATTTGGATTTTGAAATTTGTTTCATTTGATGTTTGATGTTTATTTTAAGATTCTAAATTAATTTAAATTCACATTGTGTAATGCTCAATAAATGTAATATCATTCTCTATTTGGATTTTTTCATTTATATAATTCGAATTTGAGACTTCTAATTAAGGATAAATGAATCATATTCACCTCACTACAATTTTTGATGAAAATAAAATATAAGAAAATAATATATTTCATGAAAAATATTCTATAATTTTTTTCCCATTATATGGTCAGAGGAGTAACGAAAATTGAACTGTTCAATTTGGAAGGGCATGACTTCAAAATATTCCACACTAATGGAACCTTAATTATGATTAGCGACGAATTTTATAAGTTAAGTGATAAAATTTGTTCGGCACTAATTCCTGTACTTTTTTCTATCTCTTGTTATTTCAATTAGAGGTGGATCTAATATTTGTTTATTTGATATATAGCTTCACAAAAATTCAATAATTTTTGCCTGATAAATACATATTAATATTTAGTTGTGTATCCAATTATTTTTAAATATTAACTTAAAATTGTGATAGAAATTCATAAATTTTAAATCGTGAATCCGACTCCAATTTCAAACATGTCCGAATTGTGACATTTTAGTCATAGTGCAGAAAAAAAGTAGATTAGAGGCTACCTCTAACTTTATTTATACACAAAAATAGCTGTAATTCTTTAACTTTGTGTTTAAATAAAGGATGATAATTAATTAATTAGCTAGCTAGTGTGCAAAGGGATAACTAATTGGATTTAAGTTATATATATTAGAGTAACTTCCACATATATCAAACATAAAAATCATATCTGTATGTTATAGCTATAGTTTACATAATTGCGCTCCATAGCAAAATTTATATTTGCTATGGAGCTTTTGATTTGTATAATTCGCTAGATACATCCAATTTTATACAAATTGTTCAGTTTTGTATAAATTCATTTATATATTGTAATTTGTATAATAAGATATGTATTTGTATAATTTTAAGTGTATAGGACGAAAATATATGTATTTGTATTTGTATATACACATTTCTCTCGCTTTATACAAACACAAACGCATTTTATACATTTTATACCGAAATGTATAAAATGACTAATTGTATACCGAATCAAATGGCAAAAAATTTGGATGTTTACTGCGAATTACAAATAAAATAAAATATGCCTATAGCATTTAATTTGAATTAATAGTTTGCTATTTCATATAATTTTCCCTAAATGGAATTTAGCCCAAATGGGTAGTCTATTAAGTGTTTTAATCAAAGAAATAAACATGATGGTTAACATTTTTAATTGATAGAGATATTTCTTTAAATTTTTTATTTATTTGTATGGGCCTCTTGCTATCAAAGGAGAACTCAAGAGGGCCCAAGAAGCCCACTTGTGTATGTAACTCTTGGGATTCTTGCTAAGAAACCAATTATGTATGAAACTTGGAAAAAATATTTGTAAATTTATACTTGTAGTATTAAACTCGAACCATGGAAATTGTCTCTTACATATATATAAGTTAAGATTGTCACCAATATGTTCTACTATGGTCCACCTTTTCTTAGACTCCGTGCATAGTGACAATTTTGTGTATAGAACAACATTTTTACTAAGCTAAGCAAAACTATTATATGTATCTATTAGGCTATTTCCCGCTTTTAAACCTTTTGCATAGGCTAACACACATATTAACATTCAATAATCCAAAAGGTTTTCACTTCGCTAAGTCTTCACTCGTGATTGCTTAAAATCTCCTTTCATCAATAGGTGTTCTCAAAGTATTGACTAGACACCCAAATATAGCCTTTTTAATGCATATATCCGTAATAAATTTAATGCGCTTGATAAAATTTCGATTTATTCCAAAATATTATAATAACTTGTGTTGCATAGTATACAACACATTGTGTTAGGCTAATGCATTTTAGTGAAATGGAAAAAGAAAAGTTAAAGTCTTGATACCCTTTACTTGAGAAAAATGACTTGGGGGAAAAATAGATACAACTTAAAGTTAAGATATATACGGTTATACATATATTATATATTCGTCGATTATTTTTAATAGAAGAAGTTCACGAAAAAAGGTACCATAAGAAATTGAGAGTTCTTGTAGTTTAGTATACCGTATCTATTTCTTCTTTTACATCACTAGTACTAGTATTATTTTCATAGTATTTTATCATTCGATTTTTATTATTACATATTATTTTTTGTGCTTCAATTATCACATAATTAGGTTGTTCATATTGTTCCTTTTTTGTTGTTGTTAAATACCATATAATTTTTTTTAAAATTATTTTAACACGCGTTATTTGAATCAAATATCTTTTGAAAACAATTCTTCTATTTCTATAGAATAAAAATAAGATCTACGTAAACTCTGTTTTCTTCGATCCCACCCTTGAAATTTGAAGTACGAACTCCTGACAAAATTTACAAATTATGAAGTTGTCATTTATAGTCATTGACTATGTAGGAATAGTCTAAAATTTAGTGTGGTCCATTTTGTAATAAATAAATAAATAAATATGCTAACTTGATTTAGTACTACAAAAGTAGCATTGCTAATTGATTAATGTTGTCCATTTTGGTTGAAAAAAAAAGAAAAAGAAGAAGAAGCTTTGATTAAAAACCAAAACAAATAAATCAAAGGAAATGATACAAAACAATCAAAATAATTTGAATAAAAAACAATTTATTAAAGATCTAATGTGTGGATCGAATAATCAATTAAATGATTGTTCATCCCAATCGCTTAAATTAAAAACAATATATATATATATATATATA
>JAJONQ010034587.1:0-12140 GCA_036250385.1 Solanum microdontum
TTATTTACACTTCTTGAAAATTGTAAAAGTGTGTTGTTTCCCTCCAATTTATTTCACTTGAATTCAAAAAAGTGATTGTAATTTTGAAGTGACAAGTTGTCATAAGGGTAAAATTGTAACTTCACTGTGCTAATCATTGTTGCCTTAATCTGTGTGCCATTTCTAAAGTGGACAACTAAAAAGGGACGGAGGGAGTAACTACTACTCCCTCCGTTTCATAAAGAATAACCTGATTTGACTTGGCACAAAGTTTTAGAAAATAAAAAAGACTTTTGAATCTTGTGGTCTTTAATTAAAGTTATGTTAAATGTACTGAATTGCCCTTCAATCTTGTGGCTTTAAACATGTCACGTGGAAAGCTGAAATTAAAATGTTACCAAAAAAGAAAAGAGGTCATTCTTTTTGAAACAGACTAAAAGGAAAGGAGGTCATTTTTTTTAAACGAAGGGAGTATATATCAAAGCAATTTTTTTTTTCCAGAACTTGACAATTTTAATACTAGCACATTGGACCTTTTGTGTACTTTGGGTGCCCTTTTGTCCACCCTAATGTCATTACCCGCCACTTTGCCTACAAATTTGGCATAAAATAAGGAGGAAGAATTTAGAGTTATGAAGAAGTTAGTGAAAGACTCTAGAATTTCCTATATCATTTCTTAGAAGACTCTAGAATGCCTGAGAAAATGTCTTAGAAAGGCTTAGAATTTTCTAGACTAGTACAAAATTCTAGATGAGGGACTAGATATTTTCAAGAAAGGCTTTGAAATTCTCTAGAACTTGTAGAGAATTCTAGAGGACTAAAGTGTAAATATTGTAAGGACTTGTAAAATAATTATTATTTACACTTAGGTCCCTAGAAAAGTAGTGTAAATAGAGGGCCTCTTATTTGTAAATCACCCAACAAGTTGTAAAACATTCTCTAAGCAATACAAAGCCTTCTTCAAAAACTTTTCAAGTCTTTCTAAGTCTTAATTGCATTCTCTTAGCGATCTTAGTTCAAAGGGATTACTTGAGCTTACAAAATCTTGAAAGATTAGTGAGTAATTTGTCAAGTGTCGCACGAAGCTTTAGTGAGACTCTAAGTCTGTGACACTAATCTCAACTTCCCTACCTACCTAATGCCCCTTCAAATTCTATAAAGACACGGGGGACAACTTAATTAAGCTTTAATTATTTGTATAATTTTGTCTCTTATTCTTGTTTGGGACAACTAGATCTTTTAATTAGATTGACAAATATATATTTCTTCATTAATTTGAAAGGGTTCACATTTGTAGTAGAACTATTTCATACATTTCTAAACTTGAAGGGCAAGGTTTGTCCACTGTTCTCCAAAGCCTAGTTTCCGGAGGATCCTCTTCAAGTATTCCCAAGACACTCTAGCGTAAGTTTTTGTCATGTCGAGTTTTATCACCATATTGCCATTGTCACGCCTCGAGCCTACACTCTGGGCAGGACTGGCACTCGAAAACCATTGTTGTCCCTAAGTGAACCCTTGGCCTGACTTACTTACTCAGCGGAAGACTTAAACACAAGAGATATAGCTCATGCAATAACTTAAAAGATAATAACTTAGCCAAAAATGGCATCTCAAGTCTTAAACGTATACAACTGAAATGAATAAGACTAAAGAACTAATACTATCTGTCTATGAAGCCTCTAAAACAAGAGGGATGTCGGGACAGGACCCCCGATCATCCTAATAACTGAAAACTAGAAAGCAAACGATAAAAGAGTCCTCCAGAATGCAATGAGGCTCACCAACTAACTCGGAGTGTTGAACCTGATCAACGAGGCGCTGGATGCTGATCTTGGTTACATGTGTCTGCATCATAATACGATGCAGGCCAACTGACATCAGTACATTGACTGTATGAGTATGCGAGTTGGAATGCTAAACATAACAGAGGCTTGAAAAGATTCTGAAAGAAACACTTACCTTGGCTCTTCTCAATTCATGAATAAACTTAACTGAACTCATTTCATTATAAAGCAGTTTAAAACAAGTGCAATATAAAGAAAATGGAAACTGTTGAAAACATGATGTCAACTCAAAATCATAATATCATAAAAGGCATACCATGCTCCCTCTCAAAGTCTACTTGTGCAATGCATGAATGAAGTCACATACCCCCATTCGTACTAAGCAGAACCCTTTGAGGAACCATGCAATTACTACTGTGGGAGTTTCTCTAACCGACAACCACCACTATGAGCATAAGTGGTGATACAACGTTTTTACCATCACGCTGCCAGACTGTCCTATACTTTGAAGTCATATAGAACTACTTAACTTAGTGGATCCACTAGTCTATGCTAAAAGCATCTTAAGGAGTCATCTAAAAAGTATGATCCTTTACTACCCATGACGGCTACATGGTTTATGGAGACTTGAGTTAATATGAACTCGCATCCCCATATCGGTGCTCAATACTACTCCCAAAATATACTTGGCTCATATGTTTATAAAAACAAAACACTTTCTTTGAATTGAGATAATTACTCAAAACTTAGCTTAAAAACTCTATTCGAATCGATGTTCCCTTTCCTTGTTCAAATGAGAAAACATTTATAAACTCTTTGGGAATACTTAGTTCCTTAATAGTTTTTCATGAGAAATGAACTCAACTCTTACTCTTTCCTTTACTTGAAACTTGAGCCTTAAAACCAAGTTAAAACGTTTAATAAAGACTCTTGAAAACTTTAAGAAACTCTACTTTGACTTGCTTCTTAACTTCTAGACTTGACTTTTAACTTTTTTGACTTTGATCTTAACTTTCTTTGAATTGGATTATGGATTCAAGGTTCATGATCTCATGTTTATGGATGATTTCATGATGTTTATATGTACCTTAGAGTGTTAGAATCGACTAGGAAACATAGGTACATCACTTAGGAACTAGTACAAAAAGGTGGGAAACGAATGGGGAGAACTGGCGTCCCTGGCGCTCTGAGAGGAGTGGGGCGCCAGCCCTCAAACTTCAGAAGGCTCTGGCTGGCGCAACGCGCCAGAGACCAAAGTTTAGAGGAACTTTTGTGGCGCTCTGGCAAGCGCGACACCCCAAGCCCTTGCCCAGAAAATCCCCGATTTTCTTTTTTGTTTTTCATCTCTAAACCCTCCAATCTTCCCTAGTTCTTTCCCAAAACACTTAAGATCAATTGTACTCTCAATACACCATCAATCTAACTCGAAAAACAACCCGAAAACATGAATCAAATCAACCCCCAAGCATTAACAATTCAACTAACAAGAATTCTACAATTTGTTCTTCAAAAACCTCACTTTTCAACATGTAAACAACTCCAAACCAAAGGATTGAAACAAGTTGGTGTGTGGGTGAACTAACCCAACACAGAAAGATCTCACATACCTTGTAGGGATCACCCCCGATGAAATCCACAAGCAATTCTTGAATGTTCTTGACGAATCTTGAACTTCCTTCTCTTTTCTCTTTTCTCTTTTCTCTGTTCTCTTTTCTCCAAGCACTAGCATGAACTCAACTTTTTTTTTTCTAAACTGAATAAAATCTGAATTTTACCCCAATTAATTCTTAAAAACGAATTAGGAAATTAATTAGAGAAATGACTAATTTGCCCTTCCAAAAATCCGGTTTTAGACTTTTCTTATTCGAACAACCCAACTTCCAAAGGGTATAACTCACTCATACGAACTCAGAATCACGCAAACTCGGCGGCGTTGGAAAGATCATTCCAAGAGCTTTCCAACCATATTTGTAAGTACACCTAAATTATAGTGAGATAGGAGTTATGACCGTTTGAAGTTGACCAAAAACTCACTTTTAACTTAACTTAAACAAATTTCCAAATTTCAATTCTTTCCAAAAATCACTATTTCCAATTCTTAGCTTCTTCCTAGCTATTTCAAATTGCGAGATGTTACAATATCTCCCCCTTAGGAACATTCATCCTCGAATGAGATTACTCTTACTAGGCTCAGGGCATAACATGCAACATACAGTTTAAACACCCAACAAGCACAATGAAATTTCCACATGCCAACTTAATATCAAAGTCGAGAAAATGATTAGTACCTTAATTTGGAACCTTTTCGGATTCGAAGAGAAGTGGGTATCTCTTCTCCCTATCCTCTTTAGTTTCTCAAGTAGCTTCTCTAGAAATTGATTTCCCCACAGAACTTTGACTTGATGCTACTTCCTTAGTCCTTAACTTGCGAATTTGGCGATCTAGAATCTGAACCAGAACCTCCTCATAAGATGAGCTATCCTTGATACCAATATCCTCAGTTGGTATTATAATTGAAGTATCTCTCATGCACTTTTTCAACATGGAGATGTGGAACACCGGATGGACTGCTGCTAACTCTGGTGGTAGCTCTAACTCATAAGCTCCATTGTCAATCCTCTTGGATATTCTGTAAGGACCCATATACTGGGGACTGAGATTCCCCTTCTTACCAAATCTCATAACTCCTTTCATGGGTGAAACTTTTCAAGTAACTCAATCATCTACCATTGGTATACACAACCTACCTTGATATCTCAATACATCATCTCCCCCTTGTTCATAAGCCATCACTTTTTGCTTATGAACATTTGCCTTTAATTCAAACAAGATAGGGTCTTGGTCTTGCTCGTCTTTTACTTCTGACACTAATGATGATTCAACCCTATTCATCACCACTATTCCTTATTTTGTGGAATCCATTAATCGAACTCCTAATCGTGCAATTCTATGCACATCTTTTTGCTAACTCTTTCTTACCTTCGCGTCGGCAACAACACTAGTCTTACCTGGGTGATAAAGAATACTCATGTCATAGTCTTTGAGTAACCCTAACCATTGTATCTGTCTGAGATTATGCTCATTCTGACTAAACACATACTGAAAACTCTTGTGATCGGTGAACTCTTCCACATAAACACGATAAAGACAATGGCGTCATATTTCAAAGCAAATATTACAACAACCAACTCTAAGTCATGGGTTGAGTAATTCTTCTCATGAACCTTCAACTGTTTGGAGGCATAAGCTATAACTTTGTCATTCTGCATTAATACACAACCCCAAACCAACTCTAGACGCATCACAATATATAATAAAACCTTGCGTACCTTCTTGTAAGGTCAATACTGGGGTAGTAGTCAGCCTCTTTTTCAATTCCTAAAAGCTTTTCTCACAAGCTTCGGACTATTGAAACCTCACTATTTTCTGAGCCAACTTGGTCAAAGGAGATGAAATAGATAAAATCCTTCGACAAACCATCACCGGCAACTATGTGGCCCAAGAATGCCACAGACTCAAGCCAAAAGTCACATACCTTGTTCAACTGACGGTAATCTATATACATCCTAAGGGAACCATCTTTATTTCTCACAAACAAGACCGGAGCGCCCCAAGGTGGGACACTTGGTCGAATAAAGTCTTTGTCTAAAAGATCATTTAACTGCTCTTTCAACTCTGTTGGTGCCATTCTATATGGCGGAATATATAGATATCGGATGAGATTCTGAAAGGACATCTATACCGAAGTCTCTCTCTCTTAGGAGGGACTCCGGGTAGATTATCAGGAAAGACTTCTGGAAACTATTTTACTATTGGAACTGACTGAATATGAGGTATCTCAACATTAGGGTCATTAACTCGGACTAAGTGATAGACACACCCCTTAGAAACTAACTTCCTTGCCTTAAGGTGAGGAATAAAATGACCCTCGGGCACTGCTGAACTGCTTTTCCACTCTAAGATTGGCTCATTTGGAAACTGAAACTTTACAACTCGAGTTCTAAAATCAACTGAGGCATAACAGGTATGAAGTCAGTCCATACCTAGAATGACATCAAAATTCTACCATGGTACTCTTGTGATCAACGAAAACGGAACAATCACGATAAACTATTTCTGCTAGAATAAAATCACCAACAAGTGTAGAAATACTGAATGGTTCATTAAGTCGCTCAAGAATAGCCTCAAAATTTATAGCAACATAAAGAGTTACAAAAGATAAACTCCTTCCTGGATCTAGCAAAGCAAAAACAGTAAGATCAAAGACTTGAACCATACCAGTGACAATATCTGGCGAATCCTCTTGCTTTTGGCGACTGTTAATAGCATATAAGCGGTTTGTTCCTCCGCTAGTTCCGTAAGTAGTCCTTCTAGGTGCAGCTCTGTCTGGTGGAACAACTGAAGAAGAATGGGCTCTGTTGCCCTCATTACCTTTACCTTGCCTATTCTCAGGACAGTCCCTCATAAAGTGACCGTTCTAACCACACTTGAAACAACCAGTAGATCCCTTACGACAAATACCTGGGTGGTTCCTACCACACTTAGCGCAGGTAGGAGGCTTACTACCCCTTTGCGCCATACTACCCTGAGAATAGGCAGGGAATAGGCAGGCTTAGCTCTAAACTCGTCCCCTGATGTCTTAGCCCTCTTATTCTTAAACTCTTCTCTATCCTTCAACTTATCCTCCTCAACTTGTTGTACATGGATCATAAACCTTGTTAGGTTCATATCCCCTATCATCATAGCTGCTTTGCCTTCCTTGATTAACTGACGAGACAACCCAACAACAAATAAACTCATCTTGCTCCTCATGTCAGCAACCATCTCCGGAGCATAGTGGGAAAGTTGTGCGAATTTCAGACTGTACTCATGAACACTCATAGACTCTGGATTAAGGGTGAGAAATTCTCTTATCTTTGCCTCTCGCAACTCACGAGGAAAGAAACGTCCCATGAGAGCACTCTCAAACACAGCCAAACTCACTACTGGCGCATCCTCAGCCCTATTTTTTTCCATTGGTCGAACCAAATTCTTGCGACACCCTTCATTTGGTATGCAGCTAGTTCCACCCTCTCCTCATCAGCAACACGCATCACATCAAATAACCTTTTCAGCTCCTGAATAAAGTTCTCCGGATACTCAGTGACACTTGAACCTGTGAAGCTTGGTGGGTTCATCCTCAAAAGTTCATGGATCCTTGAAGTATCAGCCACTTCCTGTCGATTATCTCTCTATCCAACATGATATGTCGCAACTTGACTTAACATTCGAATAGCTTCACGAAATTCAACATGGGTGACCTCCCCTTGGGGTTTCACTTCTAGTGCATTAAGTTCCCCTTGTTCCTCGACATTTCTCCCAACAGGACGACCTCTAACTTCTCTTCGTGGAGGCATGATTATCTGAAACACGCGTAGGCACGAATTAGAAGGAAACTTTTAAGAGATAAACTCTAACGCACGAAAGGAGTGTGAAGGAAGTGAGAAATTTTCCTATATGTTGCAGCCTCCTAATTATAGCTATGGCGCGCTTCACACCGACAAATAGGACTCTACAGACACGGCTTCATAGACTTCCTAGGACTCTTGAACTCTGTGCTCTGATACCAAGTTTGTCACGCCCCGAGCCTACACCCTGGGAGGGATTGGCACTCGAGAATCATTGTTGGCCCTAAGCGAACCCTTGGTCTGGCTTACTTACTCAACGGAAGACTTAAAGACAAGAGATATAGCTAATGCAATAACTTAAAAGATAATAACTTAGCCAAAAATGGCATTTGAAGTCTTAAACGTATACAACTGAAATGAATAAGACTAAAAACCTAATATTATTTGTATGAAGCCTCTAAAATAAGAGGGATGTCGGGACAGGACCCCTGATCATCCTAAATACTGAAAACTAGAAAGCAAACGATAAAAGAGTCCTCCAGAATGCAAGGGGGCTCATCAACTGACTCAGAGTGCTGAACCTGATCAACGAGGCGATGGATGCTGATCCTGGTTACCTGTGTCTGCATCATAATACGATGCAGGCCAACTAGCATCAGTACATTGAATTCACGAGTATACGAGTTGGAATGTTAAACATAACATAGGCTTGAAAAGATTCTAAAAGAAACACTTACCTTGGCTCTTCTCAATTAATAAATAAACTTAACTGAACTCATTTCATTATAAAGCAGTTTAAAACAAGTGCAATATAAAGAAAACGGAAAACTGTTTAAAACATGATCTCAACTCAAAATCATAATATCATAAAAGGCATACTATGCTCCCTCTCAAAGTCTACTTGTGCAATGCATGAATGAAGTCTCATACCCCCATTCATACTAAGCAGAACCCCTTGAGGAACCATGCAATTACTACTGTGGGAGTTTCTCTAACCGACAACCACCACTATGAGCCTAAGTGGTGATACAGCGTTTTTAACATCACGCTGTCAGACTGTCCTATACTTTGAAGTCATATAGAACTACTTAACTTAGTGGATCCACTAGTCTATGCTAAAAACATCTTAAGGAGTCATCTAAAAAGTATGATCCTTTACTACCCATGATGGCAACATTGTTTATGAAGACTTGAGTTAATATGAACTCGCATCCCCATATCGGTGTTCAATACTACTCCCAAAATATACTTAGATCATATGTTTGTAAAAACAAAACTTTTTCTTTGAATTGAGATAATTACTCAAAACTTAGCTTAAAAGCTCTCTTGGAATCGATGTTCCCTTTTCTTGTTCAAATGAGAAAACATTTATAAACTCTTTGGTAAAACTTAGTTCCTTAATAGCTTTTCATGAGAAATGAACTCAACTCTTACTCTTTGCTTTACTTGAAACTTAAGCCTTAAAACGAAGTTAAAACGTTTAATAAAGACTCTTGAAAACTTTAAGAAACTTTACTTTGACTTGCTTCTTAACTTCTAGACTTGACTTTTAACTTCTTTGACTTTGATCTTAACTTTCCTTGAATTGGATTATGGATTCAAGGTTCATGATCTCATGTTTATGGATGATTTCATGATGTTTAGATGTACCTTAGAGTGTTAGCATCGACTAGGAAACATAGGTACATCACTTAGGAACTAGTACGAAAAGGTGGGAAACGAATGGGGAGAACTGGCGTCCTTGGCGCTCTGAGAGGCATGGGGCGCCAGCCCTCAAACTTCAGAGGGCTTTTGCTGGCGCAACGTGCCAGAGGCCAAAGTTCAGTGGAACTTTTGTGGCGCAAGCCCTTGCCCAGAAAATCCCCGATTTTCTTCTTCGTTTTTCATCTCTAAACCCTCTAATCTTCCCTAGTTCTTTCCCCAAACACTTAGGATCAATTGTACTCTCAATACACCATCAATCTAACTCGGAAAACAGGCCGAAAACATGAATCAAATCAACTCCCAAGCATTAACAATTCAACCAACAAGAATTCTACAATTCCTTCTTCAAGAACCTCACTTTTCAACATGTAAACAACTCCAAACCAAAGGATTGAAACAAGATGGTGTGTGGGTGAACTAACCCAACACATAAAGATCTCACATACCTTGTAGGAATCACCCCCGATGAAATCCACAAGCAATTCTTGAACGTTCTTGACGAATCTCGAACTTCCTTCTCTTTTCTCTTTTCTCTTTTCTCTTTCCTCTTTCCTCCAAGCCCTAGCATGAACTCAACTTTTTTTTTTCTAAACTGAATAAAATCTGATTTTTACCCCAATTAACTCTTAAAAACGAATTAGGAAATTAATTAGAGAAATGACTAGTTTGCCCTTCCAAAAATCCGGTTTTAGACTTTCCTTATTCGAACAACCCAACTTCCAAAGGGTATAACTCACTCATACGAACTCGAAATCACGCAAACTCGGCGGCGTTGGAAAGATCATTCCAAGAGCTTTCCAACCATATCTATAAGTACACCTAAATTATAGTGAGCTAGGAGTTATGACCGTTTGAGGTTGACCAAAAACTCACTTTTAACTTAACTTAAACAAATTTCCAGATTTCAATTCTTTCCAAAAATCACTATTTCCAATTCTTAGCTTCTTCCTAGCTATTTCGAATTGCGAGATGTTACAGCCATCCCTTGTTAGGTTTGTTGATATCACTAATGATTTCTTAAGCCAACAAAATGTTTTCCTAGATATATCTTCCTTTTATGAAATAACTTTGGTTTTTGCAGATGATCCTAGGAAAGATACTAGAAAGTTTGTTGTTAAGGATTTTGGAAATAATTTTAGAAAACACATTACAAAGGCTAATGGGTCTAAGATCTGAAAAGCTTTAGGGGTGATCAATCTTGGGATTCATAACAATGCAGGTGTAGGTATAAAACTTGGTGAGGGTGACTCCTTTAAAAAAAGAATTTACAGCATTATGAACATCGAATGAAATAATACTCCAACACTTAAGATAGAACATTCCACTTAATCCATCAAGCCCAGGCGAGCTGTTGGGATCAATAGAGAAAACAGTATCTGTCACTTCCTTGAGCTCTGGGATGGCATTAATCATAAGGTTATCTTCCTCCGTGATGCAACTATCAACACAATCTAGGGCACTGTAATCAGTATTGGTAGAATCTTGAGCAAACAGGTTCCGATAGAAATTCACCGCTCCATTCGCTATAGCATTGTTTACATCCCTACTCTATTCAAATAGGACGAAACGTCGCGGTGACTCAAAAAATAATCAATTAAGTTGATTTTAAAAGAATTTTAAGATTAAATGAATTTTAAAGGAGTCGTCACCTAATTTTAGGAAAACTAGGAAACCAATTAAATGATCTACGAAACCAAGAGATTCTAGGTAATGAGTTCAAGTTATTTCGAAAGGAAGGTGTTAGGCATCCTTCGAAATCCACAGCTGTGGGTTCCGACTGAATTCATTTTTTCAAATTGAGGAGGAGGTAAAAATAATATACAAATATAACAAACATGCAATATACACAAGTAATAAAGTAAACAAGTAATATGAGAAACGACTTAATATTTGCCTATCATCAACAATATACATAATAATGAACATAGTATTCGAACTTTATTCGAATGGCTTTGATGAGAAGCGACTTCGGGATACCTATAAAGACACTTAGTAAAAATGTTAGTACTAAATATATATGAATAAAAATAAATGAAATAAATAACAACTTAAAATAAAAATCCGTCTTATTAACATGGAAGGCGTTAGAAATCGACGGTAATTTCTTCATCGGCCAATTTTAATATACAACATGTATAAATTTAAACTAAATTTCCATCCTTTAAAATGGGAAGGCCTCGAAAATCGACGGAGAGATTTTTTCATTGGCCAATTTCAACTTGCAACAAATATGAACTTAAACTAAATTTTCGTCTTTTACAATGTGGAGGCCTCGAAAACCGACGGAGAGATTTTTTCATTGGCCAATTTCAACTTGTAACAAATATGAACTTAAACTGAATTTCTGTCTTTTACAATGTGGAGGCCTCGAAAACCGACGGAGAGATTTTTCATTGGCCAATTTTAACATTAAAGCACCAAAAATCACTCAAACTACTAAAAGACAAAATGATGTGTAACATCCAAATAACAAATTTGTACTAACATAATTAAAGCCACATACACGATCGAAAGTAAGTAAAGCAACAAAAAAAAATAACTAAAAAAAATAAAGACACCATGAAAAATATGAAATCAACATAAAAATACAACTAACACAATAAGCTAACAGAATCATCTTACAAATCTGAAAATATATACACAAACAATAGTGAAAATGACAAACAACATCTAATTCTAATTTAAAGGTTAACTAAACAAGAATGAATAATATAAGTAACGATAATGATAATAACTCAAACAACAATAATAATAGTAACAAAATAATGTGCAAGTCAGCTAAGACTTAAAGTAATAGAAACATAAAAATAAAAATTAATGGAAACAACACAAACACAATAAATCCATAACCATCTTAAACAATTATAAGAAAACAATCATATATTTTAATAAACAAAAATAGAGTAACAACAATTAAAACTAAAGAATAGCAGTACCCAAACAAACAAATAATAAATAATATAATACTAATGGAGTAAAAAATAAATAATACAAATAACGGTAAATAAGTATCATGTTATCGGTGTATAATCAAGAATGGAACAAACAATAGTGATAAAATATAATGTGCTATAAACAATAACACTAAGAATAGTATATATACATATTCACTGGAAAATAGTATCCAAAATATCAATACCCATCTAACAAATTCAAATAATAAACAATGAAGATGTAATAACATGGAATCAAATGGAAAACTTGAACTAGAAATATAAAAAATGAAATTACCGGAGCTTGAACTCACTGTTAAGTCTTGTTTCTGCCATTGTCGGACGTTGTGGAG
>JAJONQ010034589.1:0-12285 GCA_036250385.1 Solanum microdontum
CAAATTATCAACTTCATCAAAGCTATGGTTCTAACTCTTATATTTATTTGAAATTTGTCAACTTATTACTTGTAGAACTATGTTAACAACTCATATAATGATTGCCCGAGTAAAATAATATTTTTCAACGTTGAATTAATAAAATCTTATTTAAAACTAATAATTGAAAAAGAAATCGAATAAATCATTTATATATAAAAAAAATATTAGGTAATACTTTGCATTTAAAAATGTAAGAGAAATAAATTTTAAATAAATGCATGTGAAGTTTATTTAGACTTTAGGCCTCTAATTAAGATTTCGCTTTAGGCCTCCGATTACGTTGAGCCGCCCCTGAGTTCCGTATCAGGTTAAATTGAAACATAGGGAGTATTGCATTAGAAAGTTGAAACCTATTGAATGTAAGCACAATAATGTGTATCAGAGATTTCAAGCCCAATAGAATTATTGTCACACTCTAAGCCTACATCCCGGACGTGGCTGACACTCGAAAACCATTGTTGGCCCCAAGCGAACCCTTGGTCTGGCTTACTTAACTCAGCGGAAGACTCTATGCATATTTATAATGATCAAAAGCATTATACTCACTTGGATAATAAAATACTGAGAATGCTTAAAAGTCAAAGATTCAACTTGGCCAAAATGACAACTCAAGTCTCAACATAAGAAATGATAACGTCAATGAAAAGACTAAAGAACTAACATTTGACTATCTATGAAGCCTCTAAAACAACTGAGATGGATGTCGGGACAAATCCCACGACATCCTAATGAACTAACAAAGTAACTGAAAGCAATAAAATGAGTCCTCCGGAATGCATGGAGGCTCACCAACTGACTCTGGAGTGCTCACTGGATCAACGATGTGCTGGATGCCGATCCTAGTTACATGTGTCTGCATCATAATAAAATGCAGGCCAACTGACATCAGTACATTGAATGTACGAGTATGCGACTTGGAATGCTAAACACAACATATGCTTGAAAAGAATCTTAAGAACTTATCTGGCTCAACTCAACTTAACATAACTGAACTCATTTCAATATAAAGCAGTTTAAAACAAGCGCAATATAAAGAAAAATTGTTTAAAACATGATGTCAACTCTGTATGTATGCAAAGATACATATAACTCTGAAATGTATGTTAAAATACAATAAACTGTGTATTTAAGAATACAATTACTTCTGTGGGAGTTTCTATAACCGACATCCATCACGTAAGAGCTATTATGATGATACAACGTTTTGCCTTACGATGTCGGGGCCGTCCTATACCTTGCCTAGAGTATAGAACTTGAACTACTAAGTGGATCCACTAGTCTATGCTAAAAAGCACTAAAAGAATCATCTAAAAAGTATGACCCTTTTCTACCCATGATGGCTACATGGTTTATGGGGGCTGTGAGTTGTCTGAACTCTCCTCCATATCGGTGCTCAATACTACTCCCAAAAATATGATATTAGCTCTTATGCTTAAATCATACTTCTTTCTGTGATTTGAGATTAGTGCTTAAAAACTTAGCTTAAAGGCTATCTTGGAAATCAAAGTTTCCTCTCTTGCTTCATTTAGAAAGCGATTACCCTTTTCTGAAAACTAGCCCGAAGGCTCTCTGGAAATCGAGGTTTCCTTTCTTGTTTAAATGTGAAAACATTTTAAACCCTTTGGGAATGCATAGTCCTCATATACTTTTGAAGAAATGAACTTCAAACTTTACTCTTTAATCTCTACTCAACTTGAACTTTAAGTCTTAAAACAAAGTTAAAACATTTGGTAAAGACTTTTGGAAAACTGTAAGAACTTCTCTTGACTTGACTCTTACTTCTCTTTACTTTGATCTTAACTATTCTTGAACTGGATTATGGATTCAAGGTTCATGATCTCATGTTTATGGATGATTTCATGATGTCTAGATGTACCTTAGAGTGTTGGAATCAACTAGAAAACATAGGTACATTGCTAAGGAACAAGTACTAAAAGGTGGGGAACGAATTGGGAGAACTGATATCCATGGCGCTCTGAGAGGCGCGGGGCGCCAGCCCTTAAACTTCAGAGAACAAGTTGGGGCGCGCTGGCTGGTGCAGCGCCCCAAGGGTGAAACTTCAAAAACCATTTTGGGGAGTGCAGGCTGGCGCAACGCCCACCCCCTTCCTCAGGTGTTTGACGACTTTTCTTGCTCGTTTTTCATCTCTAAACCCTCAAACTTCAATGGTTCTTTCTCCAAACACTTAGAATCATTTGTACCCTCAATATACATCAGATTCTACTCGAAAAACACAACTAACAAAATGAATTAGTCCGAAGAAAACTCCAACAACACAACCCACAAGAATTCAAACGAATTTCATCAAGAACTTAAGGGTTTACTTTCAAATCTAATAACTTCACTGAAATTGAATCATGATTGGCGCGTGGGTAAACTAACCCAAGGCTATGTGATCTCACATACCTTGTAGGGATTACCCCCGACGAAATCCACAAGCTAAACTCGACAATCTTAACGAATCTTGCTTCTCGATCTTCTCCTTTCTCCTCATCTTTTCTCTTTTCTCCGAGCCCTAGCGTATTTTGGTAAAAGAGTAAACTGATATAATTCTAATTAGACCCTAACTTAAATACCAAAAATGAAATAAAATAATTGGGCAAGGAAAACACCAAACTACCCTTTCAAAATCCGGATTGGACTTTCCTTATTCCAACAGCCAACTTTCAAAGGGCATAACTCACTCATTCGAACTCGCAACGCGCAAACTCAGTGATGTTGGAAAGATCATTCCAAAAGCTTTCCTACCATATCTGGAAGTACCTCTAACTCATCCTGAGCTAGAAGTTATGGCCGTTTGAAGTTGGCCAAAACTCAACTTATTCTAACTTAACAAAATTTCCAAATTTTCACTCTTTCCAAAAATGACTATTTCCAATTATTAGCTTCTTCCTAGTTATTTCAAATTGCAAGATGTTACATTTATCAAATTTGATATAGACGATAGTATGAGTTGCATACCTTGTATACTATATATCAACCAAGAAAGTTCGTGTCACTTCTCCCGTCAAATCTAGGCATAGTGAGCAACACTGATGAATCAAAAGATGAAGCAAACACCGGCGCAGTTAGATGCCCTAACAAACCACGAACATAATCAGAAAGTTTCAATAAGCGGAGATTTACACATGTATTTGACACATGATTGATGTATCTGATACATTATTGAGATATCAATATATGTATCTATACATTATTGAGATATCAATATATGTATCCAGTTTTTATCAGTGTATCTTATTAAGTGTGTATGTATCTAATGAATAAATTAGAGATTTACGTATTATTAGGAATTCACACATGTATTTGACACAATTTGTTTTGTCATGTATTCGAGTCTTGTCATATGTATATGGTCTTCTATCATGTATCTTAATATTATCATATATATTTGTTGTGTTATTAAAATGTATCTAACTATTTTCATATTTATCTAAGATACATGTTTTTGGTTTTAAAGCATGAAATTGATACTTGATACATCAAACTATACATATAAAGATACATGAAATAATATTAGATCATATAAATAGATACATGAAATTAGTACTAGATAGTACATGGATATATTTGATCCTTCTTCGTATACTTTATCCTGCATTTTGCAAGAGGTCAATATTTCTGCAATTTAAACCCATGATCTCTAATTCCTATAGAAACTATCACTAAAATATTTCTAGAGGGGAATAAGGCTAAGCAAAACAAAAAGGGGTTTTCGTTAAATGTTTTCTATGAATGATAAAAATGTATAGTAAGTAAACTGCTGACAGTTGTTGATCAATCATTTTACAACCATAGTCATTTTTTATTTTTTTGATAAATGATTCACTTAGGTGGATTAAGGATTTAAGTTTTATGGGTTCAATAATTAAGATTTTTAGTATTAAATCCATTATATCTTTAAAGTTATGTGTTCATATCTATCACTTATTATAATTTTCATCGATTATATTGAATTTAGATCAACACGATATAGTATATATGTTACATCCGCCTCATGTAACTTTAAAATTAAAAAGTATATTTCATGTTTACTTACCACTTGAGAAGCAAACATGAGCTTGTTGAGGAAGGGGTATTTCGCTAAATTCTATGCTAAAGTGAATCTTCCATATAAATATTTATGCTTTTTTACCAAATTTTGTATCTCTTTATCTTACTTTCATCCGTTATTTTTGAACCTTCATTAAACAAGGGCCCCACAATCTTGACATGATCTCAGGAGGAGAGCATGTATTCACGTGAATCAAGTGCTGGTTTGTCCCCTTCTTTTTAAGTGTGTTGATTTTTTTCGTGTCAAATCTCAATGTTAAACTAATAATCAACCGTCAAATTGGTAACCAATAAATCAATATGTAAATGATCTTATAACAAAATTCAAAAATCTTTTTTATTAAAGTATTTGACTTGATGTAACTTAAACGGAGAGAGTAGCAATAAAATTTATTTTTGGTGTCTGAATACAAAATTCTATGAAGTAACCATCCACAAATTGAGATATCCAAAAACAGAAGCACAATGTAGTATTAAGATAATGGGCAGACCCAACTCATGTGGACTTAGATTTTGTCAGTCCAAAATGTAGGTGAACCACAAGTACCCAATCATTTGAAAAGTACTCCTATTACAAGCCAAATAACAAATTACAAAACATTTAGGTGCGTAAATTGAGCAAGTATATATGAATAAACAGTTTATCTATCTCCACAAGACAATCTGCATATACACTAGATTTCATATGTGGAAGGAATTACACTATTGTTGTTATTGGTTCATTAAAATAATTCACCAACTTATGATAAAGCAACCTTAGTGTTTAGTTTAGCAAGTGAGTTGCAGAGTATAAGATAGAGGCTGAGCAGAAAATGGAGGGTAAAGAAGAGATGCAAATGTGAGAGGACCAACCATTTTAGCATAGTTTGAACAATTAGTTGTTGAAATGTATTTCATCTGGGAATCGTAGGCAAAACAGTAAATGAGGAAACTTGCGATAGCCAAATACATTTTTATAGGGTGGATTTCAAAGGCGGACGTATTACTTGTTTGGTACGTACTTTAGTTGGAGATGCTGAAGCATAGCTGGGAAAATGAAAGAGATTAGTATGTTTGAGTTGGTGAGGAAAATAATTAATAGGAGTAATGGTAATGCTTGTGAAATTGATCGGACCATTATGGACATAACTGCTCCGACTTGTTCTACTTATAGCCTCCGCCATTAAAGAAGCAAGGTTTGAAACAACACTTAGAATAATTAAGCTGTCGGCTATTCTATCTATATATAGAGAGAGAACCTACAAAGTTTAATTTACTCCCTCCATTCCATTTTATGTGAGGTAGTTTGACTCGATACGAAATTTAAGAAAAAAATAAAGACTTTTAAAACTTGTGATCTAAAATAAATGATAGAAATTTGTGTGACTGTAGATCATTTCATTAAGAGTAAAATAAATATTTTATAATTAAATTATAACTCAATATAAAAATATGTCATTCTTTTTTTAACTGATTAAAAAGGGAAAAAGAGTCATATAAATTGAGGTAGACAAAGTAATTGTTTGTGGATCTTTCTATTCATGACACCACTTTGCCAAAGACAAATTGTACCATGTGGACCCCATAATTTCAATTGGTTAATGATGTTTGGATTGACTTAGGGCCCGTTTGGCAATATGGTTTCATGATATGATATCATAATATTTAATTATGAGATGAAATTAAAGTTTTGTTTGAATATGCGATATGAAATTTTTGTGTTATATATTTTTTCATAAATATAAAAATCTCATAAGTTGTAAAACTATTAAAATAACCTCAATTGTTTATTCAATCTTACCAAATAATTATTTTTTATAAAATCGCATAGTAAATTATTACAAAGTTATTTGTTCTCCACTTAAGTAATTGTTTCATCTGACTTTAATTCAATAAAAAAAAAATTGAGCATAAATTGTAGTGTACTAGTCTTTAATATTACTTAACAATCGGTTGATGTGAGTTAAAATGACTATATGTTGGTGAGACTAATAAATTTTATGTCGGTGAGAATAATAAATTTTAAAAATCAATGATGTCATTATAAATTTTATTTATATAAAATAAATAGTTAGTAGATATAAATGTAGAGTTATTTTAACAAAATATAAATTTGTGGATCAATTTTTATATTAAAAATATCTCAAATCATGATATGGAATTCTCATATCATAGTTTTTGGAGATTATGGAATCATGAGATGAAATCAACATAAAATCGCATGTCCAAACACTGATTTCATCTCATTATTTTATATCGTGATATGATATCGCATGATCAATCGCCTACTTATTGTGCAGCTTCATAAAGTTCTTCCCAAATCCCCATGTAAGACGGAATCTTCTTTTCTTTGATTTAAGTATGCAAACAACTACAGTATAAGTCCCTATCCCTCGTTTTGATGGAAAGTGTTTATATTACATGAGATAGGGTAGGTAATGATTCTGATGAACTTGAAATAGGATTGTAATAGTTGGGTTGAAATTTAAGTGTTGCATTTAATAAAAGAGTATATTTTAAATATGAGTAATGATAAAAAAAAAAATTATATAAAATTTATCGATTTGATTGTTTTTGCGGATTATTTTTAGTATAACCAACACTAAACTAAATAGTGTCGGTTTCAAAATTTAAAGTCAAATCAAACCAAATATCATATTTTTAATTGATTTGGTTCGAAGTACGGTTTGATCTATTTTTTAACCATAACCATGAACAGCACTATATAGTAGTATATATACACAAAAGATACACATATACGAACCCAAAACTCTTTATCATTGTTAAGTTGTTATTGTCAAGAGATATATATTCGCCGGTTCGATTTGATTTTATATATTAGTGACTCAGTTATCAATTTTTTATTTGTGAGCATGCTAAATCGATAACTTGAATATATATGCACTTTAATTTTCTTCACTAAACAGTACCAAATATATCCACTATTTTGTGACTTGCACTTTTTCTTCGCAATAGATCAGTTTTATATTTTCTGAGTTTGTGAAATAGAAAACTACATTTTGAACTTGTCATCAAATAGAATTAGGTAGGTTAATTATAATACACACTCACATTCATAAATTAATCACACAAAAAAGTTCACCTACTAAGAATAAGATCTAGCAATAGTATGAGTTAAACTGGCACTGAAAATCAGCAACGACAATAGTAGTACTACTTAAACCCACTTATAAAAAATACACTGAATTTATTGTGTTGCTATCTCTCTCTTTTTATTGGAAGCTAAGGAGCGACTGAATGTTTTTTATTTTTTTATTTATGTTTTAATATACTTAGTTATGAATAAACCTCATAATTAAAGGGAGTAAGTATAATAATGTTATTATAATAATGTAATTAACCCTTTAATTTATATATGGTCATATGCTATTTGGAATATTAACAAACTGAAATACAAGGAAGGTTCCATCCGTTTCAAGGAATTTCTTGGTAAGCCCTTTAAATTATATTTTCATTGTTCATAAATTAATGATGTTTTTAATTTTGGCATATCTTTAAGAAATTACTTGTTTTTTCAAACGAAAAAACATATCTACTATTTTACTCCTAATTAAATTTTATCTCTTATATAAACTAATCAATGGTTGATCAATATGATGTCAGTCATTATAATATGTTTATAAATTTAGTTATGATTATTACTGTACATATTAATTTGAAGTCCGTAAAAACTTATTGATTTCAAATTTCCAATCTCTCTACAAATGTTTGCTAGTGTTTAGAGATTGTAAAAACTTAAACTTACTCGCATATATTACACTAAATCAATATAGTTTATCGTGATTAAATAATTTAAGAAAGTATAATACATGTTAATATATCAATTGTGATTAAGTAACAAAAACTTTATATTATTCAAACATATATATTTATAATCATTTGCGATAAATTTTTATCTTTTTGAATTTAATGACAAATTTGAAACTCATAATATAAATTTATCCTTGCACAGATCATATTTATCACTTGTACTCTATTTTTGAAGGTGTGAATATGGAATTTATGCACAATTAGGAACCTTCATGGATGTTGCGTATCGCCCAATAAGAAGTGTCTTGATAATTTATTTGTTTTTGTTAAAGTATTGAATATGCACATGGTTTAATACTTCAAAACTCAGTGGGCTTTTGAAAGCGATAATGAAAAAAAGTTGTGATATCAGGAATTCAAAGCGTATTGTAAAAGAAATTGTCTCCTCATCTTTTTGAATCTTTTTCTAGAGTTTAAGTATCTCAACCTCATTTTTAGTAATTACTTGATATTTCATTTTTTTTTATTTTAATTCAATAGTTGAAGTGTTGCCATTATAATTTGGCTATCAGTGATTATATAATATTTAGTAATTGTATTGAGAGTTCGGAATTGTTACAAGTGAAAAATAGAATTTTGAATTTTCATGATAAAACACTGATTTTTAAATAAAGTAGTACTAAAAAAAAATTGATCTTGAAGTTTCTGTTATTTTCAAGAAACAGAATTTTTTAGATTTATCCCAAAATCAAAAAAGCAAAAGAACTGTTTTTGCATTCTATATATAAGGTGTCATTTCACGTAACATGTTTAACTTCACAAAATTAAATAACATTTTAATATATTTGTTATAACTTTAATTTAGAATCACAATATTAAAAAAATTTATTTATATTTTTTAAACATCGTGACAAGTCATATATAAATCATTTTAACGGGTAGGAGTTGATTTTGTGTAGCTCAAATTGAAATCACCAGGAAGTTTCCTTGAAAGAAAAATTGACTTTTCGTTTTCAGCTAAATTTACGAAATACTTCATACTTCATAGAATCATAGTTCAGGATCCAGCTCCTCTCCATTTTCATTCCCTCTATTTTCTCCAAATTTTTGCTTCAATGTGAGACACATGGCATAGATAAAAATCAATTGCTAAGATTTAATTGATTAAAATGATATTTTAATTATGATTTAGATAATTAATATTTCATAAGAAAAATAATAATACCATAATCATAAGTCATAATATTATTTCTTTTTCTTACTAGTATTATCTTCTGTTTTTGTCCATAAATATATTATAAAGTAATTTCTCTTTTTCTAATCATTTTTTCCCAGCGAGTATTTTTTCTATTAATTATATGTAAACTAATTTCGAAGAGAAAGTTCAAAGTTGCTTTCTAAGACTTAACTCTTTTTTTATTAAAAAAAAAAAAACGTAACATAAATACTCGTAGGAAATTATTTTTTTAGAAAAGAAAACAGTTTTTATAATATATTTATGGACAAGATATTATATTGTTATGACTTATGATTATGGTATTATTATTTTTCTTATGAAATATTAATTATCTAAATCATAATTAGAATATTATTTTAATTTATTAATACTTAGCCATTAATTTTTATCTATGACATGTGTCTTACATCCACACAAAAACTTGAAAAAAATGAAGGGAAGAAAAATGGAGAGGAGCCGGATTCTATAGTTCATACACCGTAATAGAGAATAGACATCTCTCCAGCAGTCAAATTGGATGGTTCAGATTTGTTTACTTAACTCAAGGTAATTATATAACTTTCGTTCATTTTATTTGTCACCGTTTGATTTGATATATTCTTTAAGAAAATAATTATTGATATAGATATTTTACCAAACTCTTCATATTTAATGATGTTTAGTATTAGGTTTTGGAAAATAATTTGGAGAATAAGTATTTAATGTTGAGGGTATAAAATGAAAAAAAATTATTGTCTTTTATTGATATGTCAAAAGTAACAAGTAAAAATTTTCATTTTTTGAAAAAGTTGTTTTAGAAAAATATTTCAATTTTTTTTTTCATTTTTTATGCCTCCCACTCCTATCCCCGCTACCCCATTCAAGCCACCCCATCAAAACTTATTTTGAAAAATATTTCAAATTTTAAAATTTTCATTTTTACGTCACCCCCCATCCCATAAAAAAAAATCAAAAAAAAAAATCTTTAGAAAAATGTTTCAAATTTTTAAAAATTTAATTTTCATGCCACCTCTACCCCTACCCTAGCCATCCCCAACCGCTACCCCCGTCAATTTTTATTTTTTAAAAATATTTTTGAAAAGTAATTAAAAATTTTAAAATTTTAGTTTTTATTCCATCAGGTCAGAAATTATTTTCTAAAGAGTATTTTCTAGTTTCAAACCAAAAATAAAAAATATTTTGTAGAAAATATTTTTCATTCACCAATCAAACATTAAAAAATATTTTCCACTCACCAATCAAACATGAGAAAATAAGTTAGACATACACTTGTTTTTCAAAAAAACATTTTCCTTTGTACCAAACACACCCTTCGAGTAATACTTTTCAACTTTTTGAGTAACATAAAATGTAACCTGACGGCTTCTAACTTTCCTAAATTAAAAGTTTCCTAGCTTATTAAAACCAAATTCGAGCCAAACCATAAAAATGCACCGTCTTGGACCCCAAGGTAGCGCGACGGACCTTCTCAGCATGGTACCTTGGTGGTACGCTCAACCTACTAAACTTCTGTATGGTGTTTTCAATAAGCTACTAGTGCAATTTTGACCAATGCAAATTTCTCCAAAATATGATTCTATATGATACAATATAGAATCATATTCAACACTTAATCATATTTATCGTCATTTCGGAGTATTAATTCTAGTTCTAGTAATAAATATGATTTAATTTGCATGACATATTGATTAACCTAAGACAATATTTGCATACTGTAACATTTGACCTTTTTTAAATTTAAAATTTATAGTACGTAGTACTTTCCTTCGACCACTCAAATTGTCAACAAAATATGTGTGCATGCCATATTAGGTACGAAACGCACATGTTTTTTTTTGTTTCTTTTAATTTCATTAATAACAGAAAAGACTTACTTTAAAGGGAACTTGCACTAATCCCTAATTTGTCGATAATCAAGGAACTCTGATTCCGATAGCTATTGAGGTTCTCTCTCAATTTTCTTTGTTTAGATTTTTGTTGGTACTTACATCTCCATTCATTTTTTTTCATTTAATAAGTAAGAACAAAAATTCTTTAATTAGCTATATATTATTCTCTCCGTCCACTTTTATTTGTTATGAAATTCGCAAATTTATGATAAAATCAGTTCAATTTTTGGGTAAATGTGTTATAGAGCAACCGAATTGAACCGAATTGCAGAGTATATAAGTTGTAAATGGAATAGAGAATGGGGCAGGGCAACCATCGTTGGGAAAATACAGAGGCCAAAAATTGAACTATTTTGGCGTAGTTTGATGTGGTGGAGTGTTTAACAGAGCATCGTGAGAAAAGCAGTAAATGAGGAAACTTGCAACGGATAAAAACATCTCAGCAAAGTGAACTTGAGCTGTAACAGGGCAACCATCGTTGGGAAAATGAGGGCCAGAATTAGAATGTTCGCATGCTGAGGAGGAGGAGAAGGAGTATATTGCTCGGCCTGAAAATCTGTTGTTGTTTCTTCTGCCATTGAAGAAGCAAATTTCGAACAGAAACTTGAACTAATTCTTCTTTATTTTCATATGTGGCACTATTTTCTTTTTGGTCAGTCCAAAAAAGAATGTCACATTTCCTAATATGATAAGTATTTAAAGGTATAATTTCTCTTTTACTCTTGTTGGTCCCACTTAATCTTAAAATAATATTCCAATACATTTATGAGGATAGAGAAAAGTGAGACTACTTTTTAAAAGGCAATTTGATAAATATTTCAAAGTCTTCATTTATTTCTTAAATTTCGTACCCGATCAAATATTGCCACATAAAATAGGACGGAGGGAGTAATATCTTTGTGGGGTATTGGAAATTAATATGAGTGATTGGTTGTTTTTGTATGCACGTGAATGGGTGATAGTTATTAATTGCGACATTCTCTTCATTATATATGTGATTTCTCATATGTTTAACTACTAGTTACAGTAGCACGGGCCCAACATATTTTTTTATTTTTTATTTTAATTTATGTGACATTAATAAAATTTTAACGGTCAAACAATTTTTTTGTATGTTCTTTAAATTTTAAGTTGTTGATTATTGTGGTTAATAATACTTTATATGTAATTTTCAATATTCTCTTTGTCCCAATTTATGTGTCATTGATAGAATTTTGAAAGTCAAGCAAATTTTGTATATGTCTTTTAGATTTTGAAGTTATTTAATTATTATGAGTTATAATACATTTTACGTATATGTTACTTTTTCTATCC
>JAJONQ010034590.1:0-13722 GCA_036250385.1 Solanum microdontum
GTGCGAAGTAATAACTAAGCCAAACATCGATGTGATGTCTAATATGAGGTAAAGGTAAGGGTTAGTAAATTATACACACGTAGCCGGACCAAGGTACGGGGTGAAATTCTCTAGATGCCAGACCAAGGATTTAGAGATACCTAGCTTATTACTTTGCATGTAGTACACTAGGAAATGATTGCTATTACTAGGATTACTGCGTTATGAGCTTATGGGGAACACGTCTACCCTAGTTAATACTTCAACTTGGTAACAACCAAAATTGACTTTTGTTTACTGATCACTTACTGAATTCTTACTATTTGTTTAACAAATCCCCCCTTTAAATACTTGTTTCTGGAAGTAATTTGGTTAAACAAATATAATTGTTGGTTAAACTGAAGTCTAAACCATTTTCCTCGTGGGATCGACCCCAACCTACAAGTTGGGTTCTTTAATTGATAACGATGGCTTATGCTTCTTTAGGGAGGTGTAATTTGAGCGTAACATCGATGTGCTGTCTAATATGAGGTAAACGTAAGGGTTAGTAAATTATACACACGTAACCGGACCAAGGTGCGGGCTGAAATTCTCTAGATGCCGGACCAAGGATTTAGAGATACCTAGCTTATCACTTTGCATGTAGTACACTAGGGAAGGATTGCTATTATTAGGATTACTGCATTTTGAGCTAGTGGGGAACACACATACCCTAGTTAATTCTCTCATCTTGATAACAACCAAAATTGACTTTTGTTTACTTAACACTTACTGAATTCTTACAATTTGTTTCATAAATCCCCCCCCCCCCTTTAATTACTTATTTCTGGAAGTAATTTGACTAAACAAATATAATTGTTAATTAAAGTGAAGTCTAAACCATTTTCCTCGTGGGGTCGACCCCAACCTACAAGTTGGGTTCTTTACTTGATAAGAATTGCTTATGCTTCTTTAGGGAGGTGTAATTTGAGTGTATTAAATTTTAGCGCCGCTGTCGGGGAATTTGGGTTTTAGATTTATTTTAACTACATTATTGAACTTTAGTCAAATGTTTCCTAATTTTACTTTTTCTTTTTTTGTTTTTGTCTCTCTCAGGTTCTGACTTTAGTGTATGCCAAGTACACGGAGCCAGGGTGAACCACTTACTCCTTACGATCCAGAGTTGAACCGAACTTTGCAAAGAATGAACAATCAAGGAGTTCAAGTTAATCCTATCAGAGGCAATCTAGGTGATGAAGTTGAGTTGCAACCTCCGAGAGTAGTTGGTGGAGATAACCAGGTTCTAGCTGAAAATCAATTGGGAGATGCAGTGAGGGTGGATGGTCCACCAGGCCCACAACTGCATGACAACTATAGGGGCAACGTTAATATTGCTGTCTGTGATGGACCTCTTGTCCTACCCCTTTTGCCTTCGGGGCACACATTTTTAGTGACCAGTAAATTGTTAGTGTGTTGGTGATTTCATATTCATGGCCTTGAAGGCATAGTATGAGGAATTGAAGTATTATCATGATATCTTGCCTATGAATGTGAATCCAATGAAGTTAATGTGATCATATCTTGAATGTATTTGTGTTATTAGTGAAAGGCTATTTATCAATTTGACACTCATGAATGATGATGATAGAATGTGAAGGGTTTCTATGATGTGATGTTCTAACTTGAATTGGTAGGCTTAGGCATCCTATTCTTGTATAAATGAAAGTAATGTGGATTGATGTATCTTGAATTGGTAGGCTAAGGCATCCTTTTCCTGTATTGATGAATGTGTCTTGACTTGATTAATATGAATCGATAGGCTGATGGCATTCCTTTCATAAATGAATGATGAAGTATTCTAGTCTATATCTTGAAACGGTAGACCTAGTGTTGGTAGCCCTTCATAATGAATCTAGAAACTAATGTGGTGATAAACCTTGAATCGGTAGTCCTAGTGTTGGTAGCCCTTTCATGTGTGAAATGATGAACCTTGTATAGATATACCCAATGTCGGTGGCCCTTCTTGAGGATTCAATGAGCTATCTATGTAATGTACCATGAATCGATAGGTTTATGGCATTCCTTTCATGTGTAATGATGTGTCTTGGGTCGATTGGCCAATGGCATTCCTCTCAAGTACATTAATGTAATGTGAATGAAATACTCTATGGGAATGGAGGCTAATCACCGAGTGGATATAGTAAGATGGAAACTCTCCCAATGTTAGGCTAGGGCTCCAATGAACATTTTCCTATCCCATAACTATGTGCCCACATAGGATATTAGCTAGTGGATTCCATCCAAGCTAAAATGTTACCGATCCTACCTTAGGCAAGTAGACCACCTTTTTACGGTGTGGGGCCATACGACACCGGGTTCCATGGTTAGCTCTCATGGTCTATGTCGGCTAATGCTTATTCCCATCATGTGAGATGTGCATTATGGTTTCTTGAGAAGTTCTATGAAGTGTGGGTGGTAGTATGGGATGCCATTCATGCATTGCATGAGTAGGCTTTGAGAGGGTCATAGTGAGTTCTCTAATGTCTTAATGACTAATGTATGAAAGTCCTCTTAATGAAGCTAATGAAGAATGTTGACTTAAATGTCTAATGTAATTATGCATGCTATACTTGGGTTGTATTATGATTTATTTTCCCTTATCATGACTTATGAAATGTTTATGTCTCTTAAGTATGGATAATGGTAAGTTCACTTTTGGTGACCTTAATGTGGTACTTTAGTATGGATGGTGGTATGGGACGCTATCCATACATTGCACAAGGTATAGCATGAGGGTTACTTGAGGTGAAGGCCTAATGTTAAGGTAATGGTTTACATGTTGTTTATGTTCAAATGTGATATTATGACTTGTATGATGATTATACTTGTATTTGATGTCTCTTATACTAATGACATGATATTTCTAAAAAGTGGCATAATGCATGGTTTCCAACCAAAATGTCCCTTTTAAACCATGTTTTTGCATGGTCATCATACTTGGTACATTTTTGTGTGCTAATCCATATTTCTCTTATTTTACTACAAGTGTAGGTTTCGGAAAGTGAGTTGCTTCTCTCTAGTTCAAGTGCTTGGATTGATATTCTCCCAAGACTAACTGGTATGTCCTCATAGATTGAGGAAGTACTTTTGAAGTTTCTTTTCTTTCATGTAATAGACAATGCTAGTCCTTTGATTGTAAAGGGCCGTGACCTTACTTTTGTTTTCACGACATTGTTTAGATGGGCATGTGAGACTTTAGACTTCCGTTGTGTTTTTAAATGAAGTTTGATTGTTTGGATTTAAATAAGTTTTTAATTCCTCTATTTCTATATATCAAATGTTATGAATGCTATGAGGCTTGTATGAGGCCCCTTCAGGATCGAGTACGCTGTGTCGCATCTAGGGGGCAGCCTTAGGTCGTGACATCATATTAGCACTACCCACTGAAATCGACTAACAACATGCATCACATGGTTTAATGCCCATACATAAAACACATTTTAATCTCAAAATATGAAATGGAAGTCAAAATCCAACCTCAAAGAGAATAAAAAATGTACAAGCACTGGAGGTTAGGGTTTGTGCGATTGATATAACAAGGTAATGCACTCCAAGTACCCAACAATCACATAAAAGGATACTCACACACTCCAATAAGACATTGCAAGTAAAAGAAAAGAAAGGTTCTCAAAGATAGTAAAGGGTTTTCTTTTTTAATTTGAAAAGACCTTTGGTCTTTTTATACCAAGCACATTTGTTAGTTACGACTAACATTTTTGAGTGTGTTCGGCGGATTGCCAACTGGAGTTGGAGCTCATCGAAGAGGCTTGTATGGAAACAAAACCTAAAGGCCCATTCGGTGGACATGATGGAGTCTACATTGTGTACTTCAGTGGGTCTCCTTTTGGAGCTAAGAACGCCAAACTAGACAATACACTTTTCCACATTTTCCATCTTAGAAGGCGGACAAGAATGAGTCTGCATAACACCTTCAACAGATATCCATTGTGGTTTTGCATTGCCTAACATTCTCTAACAATACTTTGATTTCTTTATAACTTGCACTCACAACACATGTTATTTAAAGCAATAAAAAAATTAAAAGAATTGGGTTGCCTCCCAAGAAGATCTTTATTTAACATTGTTGCACGAAATAGTTCTCATTTCCTCAACATTCATTTTTGGGATTTGGGACGGTGTCGCTAGGAACCGTTCCCTTTTGCCTTGGAGTGAGATGAGTGGTGATCTGGCACATTTGGGTTTCCTATTGATTGATTGACACCAAATGTGAGGTCACTATTTGAGATAAAGTGAAGAATTCATTATTCAATTCCTTCAACACTTTGTCGGACCCTTCAACCTTGTTGAAGATCCTTGTGAGCATTTCCTCGATTAGGTTTCCTTCTCTCCCAGTTGGGTCCTTAGGTCATTGATAATCATGGGGAGGAACATATCTATCTTTTTCCGCCTCCCTATCTCTCCAATTTCCACCTCTCCAATCTTTCCAACCATTATCTCGCTCCTTGTTCCGACCTTGGTTCCACCCTTGCCTTTGGTAACTTGGGTGAGAACTCACCATTCGGTTTCCAAAATATTGAACTTCTTTGTTGTATAATGCCTAAAACATGGCATCATCCAAGCACTACCCATTATTAGTTCCAGCCACATTCACCGATTTAAGACCACCCCCATGACATTTTTAGACAATAAATCTAGTTGGGTCATTATTTTGGCAATGTTTTCATCTCATTCGTTGTCCTTCCTGATTTGTTCTTTGATCATTCTTAGGTGTATAGTAGACACTTTCTCTTCTATAGTGTGTCATGCTTGGTTAACTTTGGTCATGTTAGCTAGCAACAAAGTTGCTAATTCATACAGTTGTCTCATAAATCTTCATTGGACTAACTGATCAGTCACACATTTATGGACTGAATCAAGGCTGGAATATAAGTATTACAACAACAAATTGTCTGGAACACCGTGTGTTGGACATTGCAAAAGTAGTTTGTTAAACGAAATTCAAGTCTCATGTAGAGGTTCACCTCCAATTCACTTGAAATTTTGGATTTAGATTCGAAGTTTAACCATCTTCAAGGGGGAAATAATATCTCCAAGAAAGCTTCAGTCAACTCCTCCCAAGAAGTGATAGAGTCATTTGGCAATTTTGCCAACCATCTTGTAGCTTCACCTGTTAAAGAAAATGGGAATAACCTCAACCTCATGGACTCTTGTGAGATGTTCTTGAAAATAAACGTCCCACACACCTTCATAAAGTTCTGAAGGTGTTCATGGGGATCCTCATGAGCCACACCCCCAAACATTCCTCGTAGTTGGAGAAATTGTAGCATTGTTCCAATTACATGAAATACTTCCCTCCCGACTGTGGGAGATATCCAGATAATTCTCGTGGTTTGAATGATATTCACATGCATATCATTAAAATGACTCATGATGTCGTTTTGACCGTAGTAACTACCGTGGTCACTCATTGTAGTAAACCTACAAATTAGCAAACAACTACACAATGCAATAATCTACTACAACTAAATAAATTTACAAACTAATTTCTCAAATAAAATTCTTAACTACCATTCACCAATAGCGGCGCTATTTTTAAAATGCTCGAAGTACTCTTCAAAACCAATTAAAAGAGTAAGTGGCGGTTGTCAATAAAAATATCCAATTAAGAGTCGGGCTTGAATCCCACAGAGAATGGTATATGTAGAAAATTCTATCAAAAAATTGGAGTGTGAAATCATTCATTTGTAATAGTAAGAAAAACAAGTGGGTGGATGATTGCACCAATTAAATAAAGAATTTGGTTATCAATAGTCACGGTTAAGCAAAATTTTAAAGAATATATAAAATGATAAGTAATCTAGGGGTGGGGGGATTGGCAATCAATGTCTTATAGGGGTAATTGTGTTACTCCATAGTGATGACCTTCCATGGATAGGTTGGGTCATCTTCAATGGCTCTTATCTTCGATAGATCTCATAGTTTCATATCATAGAATTTCCTTTAAGTCTCATTTGTGTGCTATATTGAACAACCAAATACCTTACACTATTCTCTATTTTGATGCAGAAATAGAGAAAGATATGTATCATAACCTTTATTTTCAAGTAAGTTACAGACATCAAACCTAAATTGCAAGTATCGGAATAATTATCTACTCGAATCAATATATTTCGAGCATCAATCGGAGATCAAAAGTAGGAATCAAGTTTGCAACCATAACCCATAAGTTGACCCCATGCTAATTATCCCAAATCCATGTATGAACGACAGCAAAATAGAGCATAACACAATATGTACTACATTAAATCAACACACAACCCCATGATTGCACCCCCAGATCTTGGGGTCTTGGTCACCCATCACAAAAGGAAAATAAATTACACTTTTCATTAAAGACGCCATTGGTAACATGAAAAATTAAGAAATTGCAAGCAAACCCAATTTGAATTTAACTTCAATGTATCAATTTCAAGAACAAAGTTAAAAAAAAACCCCAAAAAACTAGAAATTGTTCTTCACAAGGTAAAAGTGTTTCTCTCTCTAACTATTGTTTTTTTTTTAAGAATTGTCGAACTCTCTTTATTTCTCTCTCCATTGGGCTATTTATAATTTCTCCAAAATTTGGCCCAAAACTCAATGCGTGACCCATTGGGTGATATAAGTAGGCCTTGCCGATCACAATAGGTGGATCGCCCAATGCTCTTCAGCTCATCTTTCTCGTAGTAGAAGTCTTAACATAAGTTTCAAAGGTATCTATTACATCAAAGAAGTGATTCGAACATAACCCATACATCACATACAATATCCAAAAAGAAGACATTAAGCAATAAAAGAGTCTCGGTCCTTGGTAGATGAGGACTCACCAATCTTCAATATCTATATGTAATCACTAGCCATGAGTATGGGAGGTAGGAGCGTCAGACCCTACATTAGTGAGACAATGTAAGCAAAAGTATGTGTTAGTACATGGAATGTACCAAGCATGATAGTAATGCATAAGAGTTATGAAATCATGCTCAAAGGACTTTATATTATATGGAATGACAAAGCTAAATCATAAAATATCATTTTAGAAAATACATAAGTCATATCCATGGTCAATGCAAGCTAAACATATTTAAAACACATTTGAAATATTTTTAGAAGTAACCTTAGTTTATTATTGTGGGAAGTAGCCATTAATCTTAACTTGTCTTATCATTATGGGACATGGGTAATCGCCGCTTATCTTATCATTATGGGACATGGGTAATCGCCGCTTGTCTTATCATATTGGACATGGGTAATCATCGCTTGTCTGATAATGGAAGGGCACATCAAGTAGCCAATCCTAGCTAGAGTTCATTAGAATAGCTCTTAATTCTTGGTTCGAAGTTTGGTTGAGAAAATCTTTCTACCCTATAAATCCTTCATGTGAGAAAACCATTTCACAACAACAATAACATTGATGCTTCACTCTTAAATCAACCTTAAATTATTTATATAAACTTCATAAAAAAAACATGCATATCTTTATAAATTCATCTTTCATAATTCAAAAGCTTCATCATATGATCAAAATTTAGAAATCGTGGATCATATATGGATTCAAGTGAATTCAACTTAAAACATGTAATAATCTCAATTCATGCATAAAAATACATAAAACAATTAGTTAAATCAGAATTGAAAAGAACCCATGAGATTGAATAAAATCCTAATTTCAATTACAGATTCTAACTTGTAAAATTGGAGAATTTAGAAACCATGTGGAGGAAAGGACTCCATAGGTGAATACTATCATACCTTGATGCCAAAATCTCAAAATTAATGGTGAATTTGGAGACTTGATCTTGAAACCCTAGCCTTCTTCTCCAAGCTTTTAGAGAGAAATATTGGGGAGGAACTTGGAGGGATTTGGGGACGTTTGAAGAATGATTTAGAGTAGTTAGATTTTAGGCTTGAAAGACTTATATAGGGTCAAGGATTAGGATTAATATGACATAGTTTAGGCACTAATCAATTATGGAAGAGACCAAAAATCCCTTAAAATAATTATCGAGCCCTAACCGACGGATCAGACCTACGGTCCGTAGGTCCTACTACAGACTGTCTTGGTAGATCGTAGGTAGGGTTCAGGGACTTGAATTTGGACCTTCATACAACAGGACCCATGAACGATCTGTAGGACCACTTAAAAAAATGTACATACCAACCATAGGTCCCAACTTTGACCCTCAAAATTTCACTAAGTTTGGACTCACCTACGAGACCTTCCTACGACTCCTACATAAATGACGGACCATCCTGGGTAACTGTAAAAAGGGTATTGGGACTTGACTTTTAAAAGTTATTCACCCATCCACTTACGGTTTCCACCTACGGACCATAGGGTGGAACCGTAGACATAGACACCAACTATGAAAGTTTTGCACTTTTCATTCTTTTCAAATCCGAGGTGTTACAACAAAGGGGCTCAGAATCAGCCTGAAAGCCCAAGGATATGCACCAAGGTTCCTTCTAGACCAAACTCGATGTTGTCGAACTAACAGAACTGTCATAATAAAATTATGGGATTGTCTTCCTTAAATTTTGACCAAAGTCAACCCTTTGTGTTTTAAAAGATCTAAATATGGAAAGTTGAACAAAATTCAAACGAACGATCTAGTGATTAAACTTTCAGTCCAGTTGGGGTCGCTATCGGAATGTTTTAAACTATAAAATGAAGGCAATAACACAGAAATGACCTGGAGGATCATTACAACATGCATTACCAAAGAGGAATTTTGCCTGCAAAAAGTAAGAATCAAGATGTACATGAAGGGTCAAATAAGCGAGAAACTTCTCTTGCATCTCGTGCTCGGTCTCCCGGGTATCCTCCTCGACTGATGATGCCTCTAATGGACCTTAACCATAGGAATGGCTCTTAGAAGCAACTATCACACATATCTATTTAGAATAGCAAAAGGCTTCTCCACGAAGTTCAAACAGTCATACAACTCATTTGAATCATACCGGAGTACATGAGACTCATTAAAAACATATCGGCGCAGCATAGAAACATGGAAAACCGATTGAATACTTGAAAATGCAGAAGGTAAGGCCAACTCATAAGCGACATCACTAACACGCCCCAAAATCTCAAATGGCCCTATATACCTGGGGCTAAGCTTACCCCGTCTCCCAAATCTCTACAAGCCCTTCATGGGTGACACACAAAGAAATAATCGGTCACTAACTCTGAATCTCAAGGGTCGATGCCTATGGGCTACAATCACCATAACTTTGATTCCTACTCTAAGTTGTCCTGAGCCTATCTCGAATCACCCACACATTATCTAAGGCCTTTTGAAGCAAATCACTACCACGTGGCCCAGGCTCTGAAGACTCAAACCAACCAAACAGAGAGCAACAATATCTACAAAATAAGGCCTCAAACGAGGCCATCTAAATGCTCGAGTGATATATGTTGTTAGATGTAAACTCTGTAAAAGATAAAAATTGGTTTTACTGACCTCAAAAATCCAAACACAGCATGCAATTCTCTAGAACCTGAATAGTGCTCTCCAACTGCCCATTGATCTACTGATGAGTTGGAGAATTTGGACTTATTTGAGGCTTTTTAGTTCACCAAATGGTGTCCTCAATGCCATGTTTATGTCTATTTCTATTGCTTAAGTGTTAATTTGCAACTAAAAGTCCCAAGGACAAGGCAAGGACAAAATCACTCAAAATGAAGTTAAAAACATAGAAAAACAAAGAAAAAGTGAAGTTGGTGCTCGCCAAGAGAGATTGGTGACTCACCAAAGTGGTCAAAGCTAGCTAAATATGACTGAGACTTCTTGTGAAAAATCTCAAAGCAGGTTAGCGAGAAAATAAAATAAATGGTGACTTGACAACTCAGTTGGTGAGGTTCTCTGAAATTGCCAAAACATTCCAAAATTTCTACTAAAATATCAAAGAAGATCGGTGAGGTAAAGACGCAATCGGTGACTCACCAATCAAATCTCCGAGCATTGGTTGTCTCGCAAAAATATTCTGGAAGTTCTACTAAAAATAGATGACAATTTGGTGAGCATGGGAGGTAATCGGTGACTCACCAATAGGGAAAGGCGAAGTCTATCGAGCTCGCCAACAAACCAGTTCAACAATTAAAGTTTCGAAATTGATACTAAAGTAATATGAAGTCTTAGTCGGTGACTGGCTGAGTAAGTCGACGAGCCTGACTTATGTAGCCGATTGAATCCTAAAGTATAAATTTTGTCACCTTTTTGGGAGAATTTAAATTACTTAGAAGAAAGAGAAAAATTATATTCCATCTTTCTGAAATAACAATACATGGGATTAAGAGATTTTAGCAATTTCGTAATTAAATTTGGTGGGTTTTTCTTTGGGCATTTTGGGATTTGATGTTTGGATCAACAATGTCACATGGAGAATTATCTTTCGCTATAACTTTCTTTAATTTCCATGTGTGGCTAAAATCTTGTTCTAGGGGTGTGCAATTGAATTTGGATATTGATTAGAGTATTGGGTGTGGTGAGCTGGTCTATTTCATATAATGGATTCAATCTTTTTACCATGTTCGAATTTATTGTTTGGATTGCAAATTTAAACTTAGCTTAGAACTTCATGTTTATTCTTGGGAAAGGTTGCATGAAGTAGGTAACTATGATTATAATTGCATATTGGCTTTAATCACAGAATTTACTTGAAAAGGGAATTTAGGGTTCTTGTCATTTGTTAGAATCGTTTGAAAGGGATTATATATTAAGGATTTAGATTGTTTGGCATGGAGTTCTTGGGAGGCTTGCAAGATCTCTTGTGACAAATCAACTTGTGATTGGAAAATACATAATATATCTTAGATTAATCTAGTTTTTCCATTAGGAGTCAATGTTAATGAGCAAACACATCTATCCATATTCAAAATCGATACCCAGTTACGCAAACTCCTAGATTAACTCTCATACTTGTCGTAGAAAAGGGGAGTTATGGAAAAATGCTCATCGATGCTAAAAAAACTTCCTAAATGAGGTTCATTCTATCAAACCCTAGTCTGCTACATCTGTCTGTAGGGAGATAAGCCCTCTGAAATGACGTCGGAGCAAGTCTATGGCAAACACTAGTCTACACCTAAACTAAGTCCAAACATGCTTCAACAACAATAGTAAACAAGTACAATAGAGGACACGAGGTCAGGATGATCACAAAAGGGAAAACAACATGTTAACCATCCCGAAAACCCTGAAATAAGCTTAAAACATGATTTCTAAGTAACTAAGCATGATCAACTAGATACCCAACCCAAATTCCAACATGCATTTACATTCTCGATCTCAATATAAAAATTGAGAAGCCATAGCCTACTTCAATGCAAATCGTGCGGGCTCCAATATCACAATTCTAAAGCTTTCCCCTTCTAAACGAATCTCAGAATGATATCACTCTATCAAAAACATAACCATAACGTCAATATGGACGCTATGGCACCAAAAATACAATTATTAGAGACAGACCAAAATTTGAGTCTAAATAGAAATGTGAGACCTGCGCTGAGAATCCTAAAATTGACTCTATCAAAATGTCCAATTGAGCTCTCCGAACTTGTATCCCAAAATGGGCACAATTCGAGGCTCAAAACCCTACAAAACAAGACATGCAACAATTTCACAAAGTTAACACAATTAATAAGGTTAGTCATTCCCTTTTGGGTGAAATTTTCCTTTGTACGACACCTCCCGCATGTCTCCGAAGACTCTCACACGTATCCACAAGATTCCGGATGCACATGACTTGAAATCACTTTAATTGGAGCTCTATAGCTTAAGATAATTGATTTTGAAGCTTCCTTCCTTAAGTTGATCGCGACTGGTCTTTTAAATAAAGACCAGTCACATAGATTATCGGGAACGCAGTGGGGAGGCCCAGGAACGCAGAAGCCCACCTAGCTTAGCCTTCACGAACATAGAGAGAAGCTCGCAATTGCGTAAGAAAACTTCTTAGGCC
The DNA here is from genome assembly GCA_036250385.1 of Solanum microdontum. Lineage (NCBI taxonomy): Eukaryota > Viridiplantae > Streptophyta > Magnoliopsida > Solanales > Solanaceae > Solanum > Solanum microdontum. Next base: position 11,968 of record JAJONQ010034590.1, read on the forward strand.
TCCGCGAGCGCAACCGCATTCCCGTGAATGTGCAAGACAGCAAAGCTAGGCCTTCGCGAATGCGGCTTGGGCCTCGCAAACGCAGAGACTAATTCCCTTGGTATCTGTGATAGTAGCCTACTGACTGTGAATGTGATCAAGGGAATGGGCCTTCACCAATTGATGCACATTAGCTAGTTAGACAAGTTCAAAATTCCTAATGGGGTGCTCGGGATTCGTTCGTAACCCCGTGCGTGCAAATGAAATATGTTACCCCACCAAATTTGACATTATGGAATACATGAAGTTGTTGAAACTTTCAATTGAGGTCGTCTCGACAAAAAGTGGGTTTCACACCCAAACTTCATTTTAAGACAAATTCCACAAGGAGGCTCGAGATCTCCACCAAGGGTCCTTATTGACCAAACTTGATGTTCAGGAGCTGATGGAATCGTCAGAATTGCTTTCTGAGGTCATCTTTCTAAACTTTTGACTGAAGTCGACCGTTTAACTTTAAAAGCTCCAAAACACAGAAAATTGTACATATCCAAACGAATGGCCTATTGACCAAACTATCAGTCCCAGCAAGTCATAAATTACTTGGATCTCTATAAAAATTCTCTAAATGATTAAAATAAGGCAATAACACATAAATGACCCGGAGAGTCATTACAACAAGGTAGTTTAGAAAAAGTATGATAATTAACCTCACCTACAAAATTAAAAACATATATAGTGAGCTAAAAAGATAGCCAACGCATTGCCTTGTCTATACACATGTAACATGTTGGAAGACCACATTGAAACTGTCCTTCAGAATGTACCACGGTGTTTTCTAAGATCGATCTATAACATTCTTCCTCAAGAGTGAATCAATTTCCAGTATTAAAGGGTGCATGTAGTGCTCTATACAACAAGCAAGACCCTTCATTATAGCTCTTGCTAACATTGATTGTCTCCATCAATATAAACTTTCATTGTTAATTTCTTCACCACTAATAAGAGAAAATAAATAAAAATGCTACACAACTACTAGTTTTTAATAATATATAAAATATATTAAAATAAAATTAGTTGAGTAAATAAATATATATAATATGTATGATTTTGTTTTTTATGGATGTTCATATGGTGACTTGTTTGTTGAGGTCAAGATATTTAGAGACACTAAGACATTCAAGATTTGAGCGAATGTTAAGACAGAATTTAGGCATCAATGAATCATGTTTATAGGAGGGAAAAAGCGCAAATATGTCATCAAAGATTGATAAAAGACTTATTTATGCCACAAGTTAATTGTTGTGGTCATCTATGTCAATGTCATAACACAAAATTCCCATTTATGTCATTCTTTATTAATGAAAAGGTGATATTTTCATATAACGTTTTACACATCATAAACGATAAGTGTGCCATGCCACTAATTTAATCATTAAATATAAAAAATTCACACAACTTTAATTTATGCGACTCACATGCCCTTTTAACTCATCTCAATACTTTATCCCTCCTTCATTGACACAGAGAAAGTGGTGGAATGTTGGAATTCTAATGTCGCTGATATTGAATCTTGCATAGTTGAAAGTACGATTGAGATGAGTCAAAGCAGAATAAAGGATATTGTTGAGGGAAAAGGATGATGAATAACTAATTGTTGCTAAAATAAGATTCTACACAAACTATGGAGATCATCTTACCAAAAAAAAATTCTTGATAAATTAAAATTACTTTAAACTGTGGAGTATTTGTATGTAAAAAAAAAAATTAAAAATCCCC
>JAJONQ010034595.1:0-12136 GCA_036250385.1 Solanum microdontum
AGAATTTTATGGCGTTTGTACCACGGATTTTCTCTAGCTTCTTGTTTAGAATTTTCTGTCCTCTTTCTGAATTATGAAGACCCCTATTTATAGTTTTAGAATAGAGGAGTTGCGATTGGAACAGGATTCCCTTCGGCCAATCAGATTTAAGTGACATGGCATATGGGCTTTATGGAGCGGGCGTGTCATCTTTGACACATGTCATGATCCTATTCGCTTCCTGTTTGACTTGGCATGCCATGTCATTTGCCACGTGGCACCAAAAGAATGGGCCTCTTAGGATAAGATGACATTGGACTTAGTAAATTGGGCTCATCTATAGCCCAAATCAATTAATTTTGACTGTAATCAAATTCATATTTATTGGACTTGAATAATTAGCCCAATTATATTAATCTATAATTTATTTGGGCTAATATATTTATGAATTTAATATATTCCGAATCATTTTATAAATTTATATTTAATAAATTTTAAATGATTACAAATGCCCCTGCTTCAAGTCTTGTCGGGATATTTTATTTTTTTAAAGCTAGGCTTGAAGTATTGACGGATTATTAAATCATTTTTAATTAAATTATATCTATATAATTATCCGTGCCATGTACTGCTATTACTCTCACTAAATATTTACCATTATTATATATGTATATATATAATAATAAATGATTTGTACCAAATCATATAAGGTGTTGCCAATGATCTTTTGATCTCGTGCAAATATGTGGGCCTCATGTATACTCTCCCTATTTTACTCGAATTGGGAGCCACATATACATATTCCTTATCCAATTTGAATTGTGCCAAAGGCACCGCCTTTCTATCAGCAGATATGAGGCAATTTACCGCAATTCCTTTTCTTTCTTGACTTTAAGAATTGCCGCTTGGTAAAAAAAATAAATATAATTGAATTAGGAATTCTGATTCAACTCAATTTCGTATTCATATATCAAAAGGATTATAATTGAACTAGAAAAAGAATTTCAAATCCAAATGTACTTCAAATAGAATTCCAACTAAAGAGGAATTATACTTAACATAGGAAAAAGATTTCTCACCCCTACTTATCCTCTATAAATAGAGGCCTGTTATTATTGTCTTTTTCATTCTCAATATTCAACAATTGCATACTTCCCTTTTGCAGATCATTGGAGCTTCCACGAGCAAGTATCAAGGTTCGTGTGTTTTTTCTTTTTTTGCTTTATTCCATTTTTTTTTGTGTTCTTCCTCTTTTTTTTTTGTGTCTTTCTTTTCAGAGACAAACATAAATAATATTTGTCTTTTGCGGAGGCTAAACAATGGAGAGCTTTATCACAACACAAGAGTTTGATCTTGAGGTGTGAAGGGATGCTTTTAACGTCCCCGCCTTGATGATCACCAACTTGAGGCTTTTCTAGAATATTGTGTTTAACGTCCCCGTCTTGAAAAAAAATACTACTCTCAAGGCGTTACAAGGTCCCGAATACTTAAGCATAAGGTGTGAAGGGATGTGTTTAACGTCTCTACCTTGAAGATCACCGACTTGAGGCTTTACTAGAATATTGTGTTTAACGTTCCCGCTTTGAAAAAAAATACTACTCTCAAGGCGTTACAAGGTCCCAAATACTTAACCAACTTGAGGCTTTACTAGAATACTGTGTTTAATGTCCCCGCCTTGAAAAAAATACTACTCTCAAGGCGTTACAAGGTTCCGAATACTTAACCAACTTGAGGCTTTACTAGAATATTGTGTTTAACTTCCCCGCCTTGAAAAAATATACTACTCTCAAAGCGTTACAAGGTCCCGAATACTTAACCAACTTGAGGTTTACTAGAATAATGTGTTTAACGTCCCCGCCTTGAAAAAAAATACTACTCTCAAGGCGTTAAAAGGTCCCGAATACTTAAGCATAAGGTGTGAAGGGATGTGTTTAATGTCCCTGCCTTGAAGGTCACTAACTTGAGGCTTTTTCAAGGTCCCTAATGCTTATATTATTTGCCCCTTCTTATCTACCCTTTTTTTCAAAGTTTTATCTTCTTTCGTGCATCATCATAAGTAATTATTAACACTTTTTTTTTGCAGTTTGAACAATGGTTTTCTTCAAGGATTATACTTGCCCATATTCTCAACTTAAATATCTCATCGTTGGAACAGAGGGTAGTACGGTGGAGACTAAGTTTTTGGTCCAGGATTCTTTTGTTGGTCGTTATGTTGATCCATGGCCACAATTGAGGAACACGCTTCATATGAGAAGTTGGACATCCGAATACGATACAAATCTAATAAAGCCTCAAAAGCGTGGTATCTTGAGAAACCAAATCCTCAAGGTACAAACATCGCGAGCACTCTTTCAAATTTAGGTCACCGCGTGATTCTAAAGGAACTATGTTGGGGAGATAACATTGTGCTTGAAGGTGAATATCACTGCATTCCGGGATACTGGGAATGGACAGAAGATGTCTTAAGCAAAAATGGGCAAAGTCTAAACAATGCTTGTATTTCTAATGTTGTATTTGCTTCTCTTTTTACTTTGATCGGAACTCCAATATTATACAAGCCTTTTGTGAGGCTTGGTTCCCTCAGACAAATACATTACTTACATCTACCGGAGAAACATCCATATCTCTCTAGGACTTGCATATTCTAGGTGGTTTGCCAATTAGCGGAGTCCCTTATGAAGAAGTGATACCTAACTCCACGGAAATTACAGGTTTGGATGACAAGAGGGAAAGATTTCTTCCTCGAACTTGTAAGTGTATGTTTGCTGCCTTTCATCATCTTAAAGAGAAAAATAATGGTAATATGAAGGTCTCTTTTAATGAATGGATACAATTTTTGTGCAAGAAAGATATCAAATATGAGCTAGCTCCACCAAGGAAAGAGAAGAAATCTCGACGTCTGTCATCTACTCATAATCCAACAGGTGAAATACCTACTGAGATAAACACATGGTCAAGTACTCAAGAGATGGTATTTTCTAAGCTTGGAGAGAAACACCAAAATATGAGACTTATTTGACGGCCTTTTTGTCATGTTGGTTATGTGCCTTTGTATTTCCGTCTGAAGAAGGGAATTTCATTCGGCTTGAAACTTTCAAGATAGCAAGCTTAATGGCGAGTGGTAAAAGGGTTAGCCTTGCGGTTCCGGTCTTAGCAAGCATATATCATGGCTTAAATAAAATTTCAAATTCTTCATAGTTAGACCATATAAGAGTCTATTTTCCCATCCACTACGTTTATGGTTGGCTTGCTTATTATCTCAAGACACACTATCCGCTTACTAGTGGACCTTCTCTTCCACGAATGGTGGTATATTCTGGGGAAGGTGCTGCAAAGTACTTTGACAAAGATGAGGCAAGAAAGCGTGTTCATCGGGGGGAAAACATTGTATGGAATGCAACCATGCTTAGTAGGCCTCACCTAACTTATTATATTGATGACGGAAAAGCACCAGAGTTGGAGCTAGCTTATTTTATGAGCCTTCGTTTTAATTATCTTCCATTGAGGAAGGGAGGTTCCTTTGTCATTGAGCCATATAGTCCGCACCGATTTAGTCACCAATTTGGTTTTCATCAAGATATTCCTGGCTATTTAGAAAATGATATTCATGCTGAGTCGCTCGATGAAGGCCTTAGATATTGGCGCATTTGCATATCACATGCAACTATGTCTAAAGCAACATTTCCTCTTGCGGTAACTTCCGCAAAGAAGCTTTATACTACCCAATATTCATCTTGGTGGGAGAGATCCTATGGAATGGTTTTGAGGATAATTTGGATGTTATGGTGGAGAAAGTTGGGTCAGAATTTGTTACCCTTTTAGAAGACAAAAGTCGAAATATTAAGAAGACACTTTCAAAAGTCAAGACACCACTTGCTCCCCAACATCAAAGTAAGAATCTTAACTCCTCTAAGGTATCTAAGAAAGAAGTAGTTCATACTTCTACTGATAAAGAGAAATGTCCCCTATTTCTCTTCTCTAGTAAATGGGCCCTTTAAGAAACAAGCAAATCTAGCAAGGATCGATGTTGGAAGAGGAAAAGGGTTGAACCATCCGGGGCAGAAGTTGTTGATTTAAGAGTCGTAGAATTTCAAAGTGTCGATAGTCCTTCAAGATCAATGACAATTCAGAGTAACAAGCTTTACTTTCTTTTTTTTAATAAAATGACTTTGCTAACCTACCCTTTTCACTTGTAGGTTAACGCTGTCGGACATCCACTAGGATCGCCACATGAGATGCCACAAGTTAGCGATGAGTCTACTGCAATATCAAGACTTAAGGCAAAATGAATTTCAAATATTGAGCAAGAGCAAAAGACATCATCTACTTCTCATGGCCAAACTTTAAAAGGGTTGACTCCTAATTCGAATGAGCTTTCCCGAGTTCTTCCAAAGAGTAATGGAGCTATGTCTGTCTTCGAAGGAAAAAGTGTTGTGTTCAACCACAAAAGGAAGTACATCTTGGGTCTTTGGGAAGAGATTTGTGGAAAACTTTCCAGAACTTCTCTAGACAATATTTCATCTTACAAAGATGATATTTGTGAGATTTTCAAGGAGATGAGTGAGATGAATTTATTATATCTTTCACCATTGAAGAGCTTGGTAGATTCTCTTTTTGATCATGCTACTTCTTATGATCAAGAACACTCTAATTTTGTTGACAAGGCGCATGAAGATAAGAAGATGGGGTTGATTTCCAATGCCAAAGAGCGTCTCAAATTGTTTAAAGTAGAAGAGGGTGAGAAGGCAAACCATGTTTCTTCTAACAAGAAATCACTAAAGAAGGTTAAGCGGAAGCTAGCAACTTTACAAGGAGAGCGAGAGGGACTTGAAGCTGTTTTAGAAGCTGCTAAGAAGAAGGTTGAGAAGATTCAAGCCACGATTTTAGCTACAGAAGATGAGATATCCTCGTATGAAAATATGAGTTTATTAACGCTTGAAGATTCAATTCATTAGGAACAGAAAAGAGAGTGTTTGGAGGCTAGTCGTCAAGATTTGACTAACTATAAGTTACACTTAGATTAGGCTTTTTCTTTATGTTTCCCCCTTTTTGTTTTCTTTAGCATTTGATTGATGTTTTAGACAATTTTATAGTAATGAAGTTCTTTCCTTATTTATTTTTATATCATGCATTTTTATTGCATAATCCAATTTGAATTTGCTCTTTATTCTTGATCCCAAGCTTTTAGTAATTCAAAGTCATTCCATATTTTGCATGCCAATAAGAATGAATATAGTGCAAGTTGCACATTTTTTTTTAAGTTTGCACATTCAAAATTGCCTTATCAATTTTGTGGAATTTAATTCCTCAACTTGTAACAAGTTTTAGGGCCTTAACTTGTAAATTCATAGAATTCGAAGACATTGACTTGTAACTTGGTTGATTTAAGAGTCTAACATGCAAACTTGTAGGACTTATCATATTACTTTGTCGGATTTGAAGACTTCAACTTGTATATACAGAGGATTCAAATACTTCAACTTGCATACTTGTCTGAATTTAAAGACTTCAAGCCTACTGTCAAAGAAGCTCATGTTTCATAAGGGTAAGGGTTTGCCCCCAATCTATTGACCATTCAATACTTCGTACAAGTCTAAAGTTTGATGAGACAAAATATAAAACCAAATACTTATCGCTTTGAATGACATGTGACAAATCAAGTGGGAACATGTGGTTTTTTGACACTCATGCAACTGAACTTAGGATATATTCTAAGCGCCTATGTACCTCAGTGAAGAGGATCAAGTCACAACGTAGTTCTGGGGGATTAAGTGTTTTTTTATCTTATTTTTTTTGTGCCGTACACAGTTTATACTCTTGCGGGTCAGGAGTGACATGCAGTTTAGGCTCGTACCTTAAGGAGCAACACCTTACTTCAAGGGTAGTACCTCTTTAGGAATTTTGCATTAATAGGACCAATCTTTACGCCATCTGCATCAACAAGCTTGTAAGCACCATGTGAATATGCTTCTTGTACGACATATGGTCTATCCCATTTTTAGGTAAATTTACCCCAGACTTGTGCAAAGTAATGATGGGTCTTCTTACTGCAAGAACTTGGTCACCAACTTGGAATCACCTCACGCGAACCTTCTTATTGAAAGCACGAGATAGACGAGCTTGATAACATTCAAGGTTTTGTTGGGCTTCTAGCCTCTTTTCATCAAGTGCTTCTAAATCAGCAAGATGCAGTCGAGCATTTTCTTCTTCAGTGAGCTCTTCTTGAGTAGCAAGTCTCAAGGAAGGTATTTGACGCTCAAGTGGCAAGACTGGTTCAACTCCAAAAGCAAGTGAATATGGTGTTGCTTGAGTTGGAGTGTGGTACGTCGTTCTATATGCCCACAAAGCTTCTTCCATTCTTTCATGCCAATCTCGTTTGGACTTGGAGATAACTTTCTTGAGGAGGTTGCATAGGGTTTTATTAAATGCTTCAGCAAGACCATTGGCGGCAGTATGATACATAGAGGATTTAAGCTGCTTGAAGTCAAAGAGATCATAAATTTTGTTCATTAACATGTTATCAAATGGCTTGCCGTTGTCCGTTATAATGTAACGAGGGATGCCAAAGTAATAAATGATATTCACTCGAATAAAATTTGCAACATTCTCTTTCTTCACTTCTTTAAGAGCGACAACTTCAGCCCATTTTGAGAAGTAATCTGTTGCTGCCAAGATGTACAAATGTCCACTAGAAGATTTTGGTAGAGGTCCCACAACATCCAATCCCCAAGCGTCAAATGGCCAAGATGCGATTGTTGGGTGTAATACTTCAGGTGGCTGATGTATGAAATTCGTATGAAATTGAAAAGCATCGCACCTCCGAGCATAATCTAAGCAATCCTTCACCATGGTTGGATAATAATATCCCATCCTCTTTATGTGAAAGTGGAGTTTATGTCTGGATTGATGTGATCCACACACTCCTGAGTGTGCTTCTGGCAGAGCTTGAATTGCTTCTTCCTCTCCCAAACATCATAATAGTACACCCTCAAATGACCTTCTATATAATGTGTCCTTGTAGTAAAGAAAATGAGGTGCACGACGGCGAATGTCAGTCCTTCTCCTTGGATTTTCTAGAAGTATCCCATAACACATGTAGTCAATAATGGGTTGTCTCCAATCTTCCTCTACGGATTCAGAAATGGCAACGAGATGCTCAATCTTATTTTCTATATATTCTTTCTCATTTGGTGGTGATACTATCCATATTTGGGAAATGGTTACTTGTGTTTGATCAGGAAGGGTTAGCGTTGAAGCTAAGGCAGCCAGTGAATCAACTTTCTTATTTTCCGTTGTACGCACATGTTGGAGGGTTACATCTCCAAGCCATCCTAACAACTGTTGAGCATAATCATGATAAGGACGTAATTCAGGATTCTTCACCTCATAACTTCCCAAGAGTTGGTTGATCACCAACTGAGAGTCACCAAAGACTTGTAAGTGTAATTGCTTCATGTCGACGGCCATCTCAAGTCCAAGTATCAACACTTGGTATTCAACGACATTATTGGACCAACATTGCTTCAAAGTAAAAGAGAATAGCAGAATCTCTTCTTGTGAAGTGATGAACACTACGCCAACGCCAGCTTCACCACGATGTGCAGCCCTATCAAAGTACATTTTCCAAGGAGGTTGAATTTCAATAGACATCGCATCTTCATCAGGAAGCTCATCAGTTAACTCCCAATCATCAAGTATCGGATGGTCTACCAAGAAATCCGCTAATGCTTGTCCCTTCACAGCTTTTTGAAGTATGTACACAATCTCAAACTGTTGGAATTGGAGGTACCATCCTGCTAGTCGGTCACTAAGGACAGATTTTGACATAACAAACTTGATGGGATTTGCTCTAGAAATAAGGCGGACATGAGCTTGAAAATAATGTTTCATCTTTTGAATTGAGAAGACAAGTGCCAAGCATAACTTTTCAATTGGCGAATAGTTCAACTCATTCGGCGTCATCGTTATAATTAAGTAATAAAGAGCATTTTCTTTGCCTTCACCATTCTCTTAAGCTAACATGGCTCCTACAGACCTTTCTTGTGCCGCAATGTAGAGTATCAATGGCTTTCCAGGTATAGGGGCTGCCAAAATCGGAGGTTTCGCTAGGTACGATTTGATACTTTTAAAGGCATCGCTACATGTTTTGTCCCAATTAAAAGGAGCACCTTTCTTCATGAGATGACCGAATGGATGGCATCTTCCCTCTAGATTTGAGATGAATCTCCTCAAGTAGGCTAACTTTCCTTGGAGACTTTTTAACTCATGAATATTTCAAGGCTCAGACATATTCGATATTGCATCAACTTTGGCTTGATCAATTTCAATTCCTCGATGTCTCACAATAAAGCCAAGGAACTTGACAGAAGTAACTCCGAAGGCACATTTCAAAGGATTCATCCTTAGTTGATATCTTCAGAGCAACTTAAACACCATTCTTAAGTCTTTCAAATGATCACCCCTCTTTCTCGATTTTACCACCAAGTCATCAACATATCATTCAACATTTTTACGGAGAAAGTCATCAAATATATTTTGCATAGCCCTTTGATATGTGGAACCAACATTCTTTAAACCAAATGGCATCACTTTGTAGCATTAAATACCCTTAGGTGTGCGAAATGCGGTGAGTTCTTCATCCTTTGGAGCCATTAGGATTTGATTATAGCTAGAAGAACCATCCATGAACAACATCATCTCATAACCAGTGGTGGCATCAATCATCAACTCCGGAATGGGAAGAGGAAACTCATCTTTAGGGCATGCATTATTAAGATCTCTAATGTCAACACATACTCGAATTTGATCATTCTTCTTCCTCACAGGAGCAATACTTGAAATCCATGTAGGATATTTGACCTCACGAATAAAGCCTGCCTCAATGAGTTTGTTAACTTCATTTTCTATCAATGGAACCAAGTCTGGCCTAAATCGTCTTTAAGCCTGCTTAACAGGACGAGAACCATTTTTGACTGCAACCTGATGGACCGCTACTTTAGGATTCAATCCAGGCATTTCTTTATAACTCCAAGCGAAGACATCCCTATATTCTTTGAGTATATTCATATAAGCGATTTCTTCATCAACTACTAGAAAGGCACTCAAGTAAGTTGGCCTTGGGTCTTCATTAGTGCCAAGGTTAACTTCTTTCAAAGGATCTATTGTGGTCTTTACTCCTTCTTCAAGTTCCGGTGGAGCATCTCCAGGATCTTCCTCTTCTAAAGGATCATTGTCATTGACAGATATATGACAACACCAGACAATATCTTCTAACTCTTCATCAATCTTCATTTGAGGCAAAGAATCGTACTAATTTTGGATTGTAACATGATTTGAGGAGCCTACATTTTCTTCATCTTCCTCGCGCTCCTTGGTGTAAACCACAGTGTAAACCTTTGCCTTGAGTTCCTCTTTACATGAAACTACAAGTTCCACTCGTCGCCTCATTCTAGAAGGAAATCAAACTTTTTAAATCCTTTCGAACCAAATGTATAGCAGGTGTTGTAACTTTTAAATAACTTCTCAGATTCTTGTTTTTCTTCAATGGACCTAACCTCTCAAACACAGAAGTTCTTGCAGTCGATTTTCCAAGTCGATCAAAGACGGAAGGATTTTTGTTGGGAGTAGCGATATCATCTTCAAAAGTTATATGGTTGTTGCTTGCCCTTCTTATGGAAATGTGAATTGGCAGCGGTTGGCTATAGCCTATACCTTCACGTGCTTGCCTAGTTGTATTTTTTGATGCAAGTTTCCCTAACATTGATGGCTCATTAGGGTTGTATCGAGCATTCACAAATAACTTGTAAGCATTGGGATCAAAACCATCTCTTGTGCGTTTCTCACACTTGATTTTGAGAGATTAACTTTTCTGACAGCTTTGAAGGCAAGTTTATCGCATCAATCCGTCTGATAGGAAGAGTTAGCCCTCTCAATACATTTTCTTGAAGGTTATATGATTGACCTTTCTTCTTTCTTCACTTTTGGAACATAACAAAGTCAAGAAGTAAACTTCTTCTTCGAAGACATGATCTTCCCTTCATTAAGAATGGGACAAAGTTCTTTAGTGTCAACGTTTACCTTTCCGACTGTCGCATCGATTCTTTTGCTTATGACCTTATCGGACATGATTGGTTTTACATCATTAGATTTGGCCCCTTTAACAATATAACTTTTCAAATAAAATTTTGCATCGGCAAAGTATGTCTCAACTTCGGTGAAAGGATTATCATCTGCAACTATCTTCCTTTCAATCCCGCCTTCAAGATACTTCAAACATTGATAGTAAGAAGATGAGACAATTCTATTCTCATGTACCCAAGGTCTGCCAAGTAATATATTGTATGACGTCTTTGAGTCGATCACATGCATCCATGCGCTTGATCGCAAATCTTCCATGTGGATCTCTAATTTAATAGAGCCTATGGACCTCTGCCCTCATTGATTAAATCCTTGTGTCAACAAATGACTTTCACTAAGTTCTCTAGTCATGATGTCGAGTTCCTTCAAGGTGTGGTTAGGCAGAATGTTGACTCCAGATCCTTCATCTATTAAGATTCCATTTATCTTCTTCTCTAGCACGTGACCCGCCATATACAAAGGACGATTGTGTAGTGTTTCACCGAATAGAAGATCATTATATGTAAATGTGATTTTTGTATCACATGCATGTGTTTCTTGGGAAGAAGGTTCAATAGGTGTTTCAGAAGGTGAAAGAGACATCATTGACGAGATTTCCCTTGTTTCCTTTTCATTGTCACTAGGAGACACTTTTGGTGAGGATTCACTCGTTGTTCCTTCTTTGTCAGTAGGAGGAACCTTTATTGTTTTTGCTTTATCAGCATTGAAACATGATGCCTCGACATTGTATTGAGTAGTCTTTATGTCAATCGAACTTGGTAAGAATTTCTCTAGAGTCATAGAACGTCAGGGGTTTTGGTAGTGATACACTTCTACCTTTGCCCTCTTTGGGTGCTTGATTGATTTCTATTTCTCCAATTTCTTCAACATTTTCCCTCTAATCGATTGCTCGGATGATTCTTTTCGTAAGCTTGACTTGTTGTGTCTTCACCTAGTTAAAATAATCCAGCCTTCATCACCATCTATATCAACTTCCTGCTCCAATGATTCTTCTTCATGCTTTTCAGAGATATATATTTGGACCAGATAGAGTGAGCCGACCGTGATAGAGATCTAGTTAGAACTAGCCTTCTCATCATCAAGGACAATTTTCTTTTCGTTAACCAATCGCATCACTCTATCCTTGAAGACAAAACATTTTTCAAGAGGATGACTCACAAGTCTATGATACTTGCAATAATTTGGGTCATCAGCTTTTCCAATTTTATCGGGTTGCTTCATCTCTAGCAAGTCAATGAGCTTTAACTCGAGCAACTCATCAAAAATCTTAGAATCCAAGAAGGGATATTTTTTCCCTTGCATCTCCCTTAGTGTCGACTTTTAATTTGAACGTGCTTGGAAAGCCGTTCTCACATTTTGCTTTATACCCTCATTCGTAGTGATCTTCACAGGCGACACATTAACATTCATGGATTCTTTATTGTCATTTGTATGCACAAATTTACTCCATCTCTTGGGTTCCTGCTTGTCGCTTTCTTTGCGAGGGTCTCAGACATACGTCATATCTTTTCCAGTAGAGGACATGCTTAACTCCATATCATGAGCGTGAGTAGCTAGATCTTCGAAGGATTTTGGTTTTATTCCTTGTAAGATGTAAAGAAGCTCCCAGTGCATTCCTTGAATACACATTTCGATTGCAGAAGCTTCACTAAGCCTATTCTTGCAATTTAGACTCGCGTTCCTCCATCGATTTATGAAATCTATAACCGGTTCATCATTCCTTTGGCGAGTATTTGTGATTTCTACCATACTCACCGTACGCCTTGTAAAAATTAGGTTCGAGATCCGTGTATCAATCGAAGGAATTATATTTAGAGAGCGGACAAACTATTTGACAAGATGGTTGAAACGACCCAAAAAATGCCCGAAAATGTGCTTCGGAAACACTTATAATTGTAATTTCCATATATCTCAAAATCCGTTTCGTTTTTCGAAAATCCGACTTCATATTCTTGTTTAGGGGGTCAAATTGAGTGGGAAATGGGTCTAACCCAAATTTTAGAGCAACCGTATCAAAATC
>JAJONQ010034598.1:0-14791 GCA_036250385.1 Solanum microdontum
ATGTGTCAAATACTTAATCTATTGGGAGTAGCATAATACCGAGTTGGACTAGGGTCAGTCACCCATATAGTCCCAAAACTACGAGCCACGTAGGTGTAAGTCCCCTCTGTGGGCAATATTTAGTGATTACGCTAGTCATGCCTCTATACCTATGGTAGGGTATATTTGGTCCTCTCTATTGGGCGTATACGTCAGACTCCACATTTAGCTCATGTGGCTTATTGTCGGTTATTAGTAGCTCCCACAGTTCAATCAGATTCTATTGCATTGACCACATTTACAATTCATTCAGTATTCAGTCTCAGCATGTTATAAATTTGGTCATTGCATCCAGTTAGCTCAGCATTCAAAATTTATATAATGTTCACATCATACACTTGCTTATTTGCTTGTTCAGTTATATGCTTTATTCAACTTTACTCTATCTTGCATGCTCAGTACCTTTCAAGTACTGACACATACTTTGAGCTACATCTTCTCATGATGTAGGTTCAGGTTCTCAAAATCCGAATCGCGCATAAATCAGTTCCCGATCTTCGGCTTAGCAGTATCACTGGTGAGTCCTCATCCTCCAAGGACACTAGTCATGAGTTTCTTTTCAGTACTCTTAGTCTTTAGTTTCAGTTTTGCTAGACTTAGTTGGGGCTTCTCCCAACACGTCTAGTCAGTAGAGGCTATATTTTCAGACATAGTTAGATTAAGCTTAGTGTTTTGAGTTGATATCCTTTTATATTGAACTCATCAGTTTTCATATACTTCAGATTTAGTATATGGGTATTTCCCTATAATTTCAGTTCATTTTATGTTTTAAGGTTCCGCACTAGTTTTGTTATCATAGTATGCTCAGTTTATGCCAACAGGGTTAGCTTAGGGTCACTTATGATCCTAGGTCCCGTGTCCGTGTTTCGGGGGTAGATTGGGGCGTGACATTCTTGAGGAAACTGGAAATTCGACAGTCAAGCCTTGTAGTACTTCAATGGTTCCCAATATACAACTCACAAAAGATGATGGTGATACATTTGATGATCCAGAGAGATACATGAGATTAGTGGAAAATTACATTATTTCACTATAATCATCAAGATATTGCTTTTGCAGTAAGTGTTGTTTGTAAGTTCATGTCCATGCCTACAGTTAAACATTTGGCATCTTTGAAATAAATATTATGTTACTTGAAAGGTGCCCCTAGGCCTGGCATATTATATAACAATAATGGACATACTCACATTCAGTGTTATGTAGATGTTGATTGAGCTGGATCCAAGATTGATAGAAGGTCTACTACTAGCTAGTATGTCTTTGTGGGTGGAAATTTGGTGTCATGGAGAAGTAAGAAACAAAATGTTGTATCTCAATCTAGTGCAAAATCCGAGTATTGAGCTATGGCACAATCCACATTGAGATTGTGTGGATACATCACCTCTTAAGTGAAGTTGGGTTGAAGTATCCCACACCAGAACTTTGATGTGATAATCAAGCTGCCCTTCATATCGCCTCAAATCCAGTGTATCACGAAAGAACTAGGCACATCGTGGTGGACTGCCATTTAATTCATGAAAAGATTCAAATAAACTTGATTTCTAAGAGCTATGTGAAGACTAGAACCAAACCTTCTTTGCAAAGGTAAAACAACCATAGTTGAATCCTTCACTAATTTTTTTAACTCAAATTCCAAGAAAAATAAAAAAAACCAATAGTTCTTCTAAATCTAAAACTAGAAGAGTTGCTCCATTAAGAATAAATATGGAAGATTATACGCATGTTGATGAAACTGTTTTTAATATTGATAGTAATAGTGGATTAGATCCTTATCATGAATCTTTACAAAGAAGGTTTGGTAATTTTGATGAGGAATTACCTGAAGATGATGAACATGATAATGTTAATGATTATATTGATACTTTTGATGATGATGATGAAACTGAGCCAGTTACGGCTACTACTCCCACTCCCAGTCCTGCTCCCTTTCGTTGTCCTACTCCCATTCCCTCGTACATCCTAGACCTATGTAGAACGTGCTAAAAACTCTCTTGTGTTGAAATTTATGACTCAGAGTGAAGATAAAGCACAAGCTATTTTTAATAAATGTAAACATAAAATGAATCATAAAACTGTAGGAAGACAGGGTAGGACAGGACATTTGAGTAATCATTTAATGTGATGTTGTAAAAATGAATTTTCGCATGCTAAAGCTGTAGTCAAAGCTAAAAAGAATGGTACCACCCTTCCTACTAAAATTGTGGGAGTAGGGGGCTCTAATATGGTCCAAACGCAATTAATTCCTTCTAATGTTTCTGGCCCTAATACACAAAGCTCATATAGTAGAGAAAAAGATCTTGAAGAATTAGCTAAAATGATTGTTGTTATGGGCTTGCGTTTTAGTTTTGCTGAAAATCCCAGTTTTATTCATTATATTCAAATTGTGTATAATCCACATTTTAAAGGGTTTACAAGAAACACAATTAAAAGGCTATCTTCGATTACCATGCTCAACATTTTCAGTATCTTCATTGTTTATTTTATTATAATACTTGTAAAATAGCTATTACTTATGATATGGGTTGTAGTGTAAATAGTAATGATTATTTCACTATTATTGCTCAGTGGATCGATGAAAATTGGATTATGCATAAAAGAATTTTAGTTTATAAATGTTGTGAAATGCATAAAACCGGTACTTACGTAGCTCAAACTATTACATGTTATACAAAACTTTGGAATTTATGATAAAATAATTAGTGTCACCTTAGATAATACTTCTTATAATACATTTGCTGTTGAAATACTAAAACTATGTCGTTACCCTGTTTATATTGATGGTTTTCATATTAGGTGTGTTGTACACATATATAATTTGTTTGTTAGAGATGGTATATCAATGTATAATGATGGTTGCATAAAATTTGAAACTGCATGTCATTTCATATTTAAATGTCAAGTTAAGTCTAGACGTAGAAATTTTGAAAATCATTGTCGTGAATTTAATCTTGCACCTAGAAAAATTCCAAAAATAGTGAGTACTAGATGAAATTCTTTATTTGAAATGCTTCAAGTCGCTTATGGATATAGGAAACCTTTACAAATGGTTTGAAATGCTCATAATTCAAATATGAACTATAGATTTGATGATAATGATTGGAATGACGTAAAAGAACTTATAAAATTCTTGAAAGTTTTCTTATTTAACTACAAAAGATATAGCTGGACTTTATTATCCAACTATTTGCGCTGTTTTACCAAATATTTGTGCTAATTCTAGTAAATTGTATAAATTCAAAAATAAACCAAGATTTGAAACTTCTGTTAAGAAGATCATTGAAAATTTTAAAAATATTTTATTCCTATTCCTCAAATTTATTTAACCATTTTTTTGTTAAACCCACATTACAAAGATGAAGGTGCTTCACGAGTGGTTGATCAAAATATATTTCAATTTATATATTCAAGATGTTAAAACACCTAGTTGTCAAGAAGTTAAAGATAGTATAAAAATTGAAGCTAGAAAATTGTATGACTTGTATAATTCAAATAGAAGAAATGTAGTGCATAATCAAGAATCTCAAAGTTCTAGGTGTAGATATAATGAAGATGATATTGATGATATGCTAGATTCTTATCTTGAACTTTCTAATAATGATAAAAATGATTGTGATGCATATATTAATCAAAATACGGAACCTATTAAGGATTCACAAGGTTTACCTGGTCGTCTAGATTGGTGGAGCAATCGCGGCAAGGGATTTCCAAAACTTCAACCTACTGCTCGAGATGTGTTAGCTATTCAAACATCTTCAGTGGCTTCGAAAGGCGCTTTTAGTACAGCAAGATTTCAAATTAGAGAGCATAGATATTCATTAGCATCAGATAGCTTGGAGATATCAATACTATTTAGAGATTGAATTAATGGCGAGAGTAGGATTTATGGGCATCCAACTTTGCCTACGAAATTTGAAAATGATATTGATGAAATGTTGTAAGATTTTAGCGATGACGGCATTGATGCATTGGAGGAACTAGCCGATCAACCAATTCCAGAGCATGTTACTAGAGAAATGTTAAATGATTGGCTTGGTAGCTTAAACTATTAGTATTAGTATGATAATTCAAGGTCTAATTCAAATAGAACCCTTCCTAGAAGGTGGCTGTGTAGATTAGGTCCTCTAATCCTCTACTAATATTTTGTAACTCAAATTATATTATTTAATTATTATTAATAAAACTATAGGCCATTCGCCTTAATTGTTTTTTATTATTGTCTTCAACTTTTGTAACTTTTAAAGTTTGAAATTTATACTTTTAAAATTTGAAATTTAAACTTTTAAAGTTTGAAATTTAAATTTTTAAAATTTTAATGTTTGAAATTTAAATTTATAAACTTTTAAAATTTGAAATTCAAATTTTTAAAAACTTTTAACGTTTGAAATTTAAAATTTTAAACTTTTAAAGTTTGAAATTCAAATTTTTAATAAACTTTTAAAGTTTGAAAATTTAATTTTTTAAACTTTTAAAGTTTGAAAAATTAAACTTTTATACTTTTAAAGTTTGAAAATTAAATTGTTAAACTTTTAAAGTGTGAAATTTAAACTTTTATACTTTTAAAGTTTGAAAGTTTGTATTTTAAACTTTAAATGTTTAAAAGTATAAATTTTAATAGGTTTTTTTTTTAAATTATAGTCGTATTCTCGGGAGGTGCCGGTTCCGATACCGTTCCGTTCCGTCCTGGTCCGTTCCGGCTTGTACTGGTGAGTGTCGTTAAGTAGGGGTACCGGGACAAAAACCGGGTATTACTGGTAAGTCCCGGTCCTGTAACTATCGGTTCTGGTCCCGATCCAAACCGGTCTGGTCAGGTTCGTCCAATTTTTTTTAAAATTGTAAAAGAGCCATTTGGAAACGGGTATTGGGACCCACCCAACGGCTCTTTCACCCCATAACTCCCCAAAACACCCCCCTACCCCCCAAACTTTTAAAAATTACATTTTTATCCTTTATTTTAACTATAAATACCCCAATCTTTCATTATTTTTACTCACAAAAATATTCTTCATCTTTTACTCTCTCAAATCTCAAAAGTTTCAAGTCTCTAATCTCTTATTCTCTTATAAATTACAAATTATATTAGTTTGAAAGATTTGGTGGATTACGAATTTGGTCTTTGGAGCTTCAAAATTCAGCTTTCAATTTTCGGCTTCCGGTCATACAACGTCTACTTTTTTAAGTAGACGTTTGGTACATTCGTTCCAACTCACTTTTCATTTAGTTATTTTTTTGTTTGCATTTAATTATTTATTTATTTATTTTGTGAGTAATTAGTCTCTAGTTTCTACTTATTTAGTTATTTATTTGTTTGCATTACATTTTCATATTATATATAATTTACTCACTTCTCATAGTTGAATATGGATTCCAGTGAAAAAAATGTTGACAAAGGTAAAACAACCATAGTTGAGTCGTTCACTAGTTTATTTAACTCAAATTCCAAGAAAAATAAAAAAAACTGGTAGTTCTTCTAAATCTAAAACTAGAAAAGCTACTCAATTAAGAATAAATACGGAAGATTATACGCATGTTGATGAAATTGTTTTTAATATTGATAGTAATAGTGGATTAGATCCTTATCATGAATCTTTACAAAGAAGGTTTGGTAATTTTGATGAGGAATTACCTGAAGATGATGAACATGATAATGTTAATGATTATATTGATACTTTTGATGATGATGATGATGATGAAACTGAGCCACTTACGGCTACTACTCCCACACCCAGTCCTGCTCTCAGTCTAGCTCTCTTTCGTTGTCCTGCTCCCATTCCCCCCGTAAATCCTAGGCCTAAGGTAGAACGTGCTAAAAAATCAGTTGTGTGGCAATTTATGACTCAGAGTGAAGATAAAACACAAGTTATTTGTAATAAATGTAAGCATAGAATGAATCATAAAACTCTAGGAAAATAGGGTGGGACGGGACATTTGAGTAATCATTTAATGGGATGTTGTAAAAATAATTTTTTGCATGCTAAAGTTGTAGCCGATGCTAAAAAGAATGGTACCACCCTTCCTACTGAAACTGTAGGAGTAGGGGGCTCTAATATGGTCTAAACGCAATTTAATCCTTCTAATGTTTCTAGCTCTAGTACACAACTCTCATATAGTAGAGAAAAAGATCTGGAAGAATTAGCTAAAATGATTGTTGTTATGGGCTTGCCTTTAAGTTTTGCTGAAAATCCCAGTTTTATTCATTATATTCAAATTGTATATAATCCACATTTTAAAGGTTTTACAAGAAATACAATTAAAAAGGCAATCTTTGATATCTTCGTTGTTTATTTTATTATAATACTTGTAAAATAGCTATTACTTCTGATATGGATCGTAGTGTAAATGGTAATGATTATTTCACTATTACTGTTCATTGGATTGATGAAAATTGGATTATGCATAAAAAAAATTTAGGTTATAAATATTGTGAAATGCATAAAACCGGTAGTTACATAGCTCAAACTATTATTGATGTGTTACAAAATTATGGAATTTGTGATCAAATAATTAGTGTCACCTTAGATAATACTTCTAATAATACATCTGCTATTGAAATACTAAAACTGAGTCTTTGTCATGTTTATATTGATGGTTTTCATATTAGGTGTGCTGCACACATATATAATTTGATTGTTAGAGATGATATAGCAATGTATAATGATGGTTGCATAAAAGTTGGAACAGCATGTCATTTTATTTTTAAATGTCA
This sequence comes from Solanum microdontum, assembly GCA_036250385.1. Taxonomy (NCBI): domain Eukaryota; kingdom Viridiplantae; phylum Streptophyta; class Magnoliopsida; order Solanales; family Solanaceae; genus Solanum; species Solanum microdontum. The sequence continues at coordinate 6,743 of JAJONQ010034598.1, forward strand.
AGTTAAGTCTTGACGTAGAGATTTTGAAAATCATTGTCGTGAATTTAATCTTCCACCTAGAAAAAATCCAAAAATAGTGAGTACTAGATGAAATTCTTTATTTGAAATGCTTCAATCCGATTACAAGTATAGGAAATCTTTACAAATGGTTTGGAATGCTCATAATTCAAATATGAACTATAGACTGATGATAATGATTGGAATGATGTAAAAGAACTTATAAAATTCTTGAAAGTTTTTTATTCAACTACAAAAGAAATATCTGGACTTTATTATCCAACTATTTGCTCTGTTTTACCAAATATTTGTGCTATTTCTAGTAAATTGTATAAATTCAAAAATAAACCAAGTTTTGAAGCTTCTATTAAGAAGATGATTGAAAATTTAAAAAATATTTTATTCCTATTCCTTAAATTTATTAAACCGCTTGTTTGTTAAATGCACATTACAAAGATGAAGGTGCTTCACGAATGGTTGATAAAATATATTTTAATTTAGATATTCAAGATGATGAAACACCTAGTTGTCAAGAAGTTAAAGATAGTATAAAAATTGAAGCTAGAAAATTGTATGACTTGTATAATTCAAATAGAAGAAATGTAGTACATAATCAAGAATCTCAAAGTTCTAGGTTTAGATATAATGAAGATGATATTGATGATATGCTATAATCTTATTTTGTACTATTTAATATGTCACACCCCGAGCCTACACCTTGAATGTGGCCGGTACTCGAGAACCATTACTGGCCCTAAGCGAACCCATTGCTTGGCTTACTTACTCAGTGAAAGGCTTAGACATAAGAAAAAGAATCCAAATACAAGATAACTCAACATGTCTCAAACTGAACTCATAATGTTTTAAAAATAAACATTTAACTTAGCCAAAATGACAACTCAAATCTGAACAGAAGCCAATAACAAAATGATGACGAATGAACTAGCATCTGATTGACTATTTATGAAGCCTCTAAAACAACTAAGATGGATGTCGGGACAAGCCCACGACGTCCTAATGAGCTAAAATGATAAAGTAATGAAAAAGGGGGATCCTCCGGAATGCAGGGAGGCTCACCAACAACTCTGAAGCTCAACTGGATCAACGATGCGTTGAATACTGATCCTAGTTACCTACATCTGCATCATAATAAGATGCAGGTGAACTGGCATCAGTACATTGAATGTACAAGTATGCGAGTTGGAATGCTAAACATAACTTAAACTTGAAAAGGATTTGAAAGAAACACTTACATTGGCTTTACTCAACTCCGGAGTAACTTAACTCAACTTACTGAACTTATTTCAATATAAAGCAGTTTAAAAATAAGTGCAACATAAAGAAAAGTTGTTAAAAACATGATGTCAACTCTGTGTATTTAGAAATACAATAATAACTCTGTATGTATGCAAAGATACAATATGAACTCTGTTTGTATATGAAAATACAAATATTTCTGCTGTATATAAAAATATAAAATACTGTTGTGGGACTTTCTCTAACCGACAACCGTCACTTAAGAGCTATAGTGATGATACAACATTTCTTGGCCCCACATTGCTAGGGCCATCCTATACCTTGCTGGGGGTATAGAACCTGAACTACAAAGTGGATCCACTAGTCTATGCTAAAAAGCACTAAGGGTTCATCTAAAACGTATGACCCTTTTCTACCCATGATGGTTACATGGTTTCTGGGGGTTCTCTGAACGCTCCCCCATATCGGTGCTCAATAATACTCCCAAAATATGATACCAGCTCTTTATGTTTAAAACATACTTCTTCTGTGATTTGAGATTACTGCTCAAAAACATAGCCCAAAGGCTATCTTGGAAATAAAAGTTTCCCCTCTTGCTTCATTTAGAAAGTGATTACTCTTTTCTGAAAACTAGCCCGAAGGCCCTTTGGAAATCGAGGTTTCCTTTCTTGTTTAAATGTGAAAACATTTTAAAACCTTTGGAAATACGTAGTCCCCATATACTTTTGAAGAAAATGGACTTCAAACTTTACTCTTTACTCATTACTCAATTTGAACTTTAAGTCTTAAAACACAGTTAAAACATTTGGAAAACTTTTAGAACTTCTCTTGACTTGACCTTTAACTGATCTTGGCTTGACTCTTAACTGATCCTTGAATTGAATTATGGATTCAAGGATTGAGATTTGTGATAGGAAAGATCTCATGATGTTTATGAATGATTTTAGATAGCTAAACATGAGAAAAGAATGAAAAATCAATATTTGAGGATGGGTCCGCGACGTTGAGGGGTATTTAATTTTTGGTTTCAAAAATGAATTTTGAGGCAGAACGGTCCGTGACGGTTCCGCGACGTGAACCGAATTTTCCTAGGGGACTAGCTCCGCGACGCGCCACCACTACCAGATTTCATCCGACGAAATTTCTTCTTCGTTTTTCAGCTCTAAACCCTCTAAACTCCATAGGTTCTTTCCCCAAACACTTAGAATCAATTATATGTTCAAAGCACATCAGATTCTACTCGAAAACACGACTAAAAAGGTGAATCAATCTCAAGAAACTCCAATCAACACAACCCACAAGAATTCAAACGAAATTTATCAAGAACTCAAGGATTTACTTTTAAATCTAATAACTTCACTGAAATTTAATTATGATTGGCGCGTGGGTGAACTAACCCAACGCTATGTGATCTCACATACCTTGTAGGGATTACCCCCAACAAAATCTACAAGCTAAACTCGATGAACTTGACGATTTCCTTTCTCCTCCTTCTCTTTTCTCCTCTTCTTTCCTCTTCTCTAAAACCCTAAATCTTTTCCAAAAGCGTAAAACTGACCAAGTTCAGTTTAGACCCTTAATTAATTCACTAAAATGAATTTAATTAATTGGATAAGGAAAAGACTGAAATACCATTCAAAAATCCGGATTGGACATTTCCTTATTTGAACAGCCCAACTTCCAATGGGAGTATCTCACTCATACGAACTCGGATTCGCACAATCTTGGCGGAGCTGGAAAGATCGTTCCAAGAGCTTCCCAGCCATACCTAGAAGTACACCTAACTCATCCTGAGCTAGGAGTTATGTCCATTTGAAGTTGACAAAAAACTTACTATTTCCTAACTTAAGTAAATTTCCATATTTTCCTTCTTTCAAAAATGAGTATTTCCAGTTCTTAGCTTCTTCCTAGCTATTTCAAATTGCGAGATGTTACAATATCTCCCCCTTGGGAACATTCATCCTTGAATGAGATTACTCTTACTAGGCTAAGGGTGTAACATGCAACATTCAGTTCAAACACCCACAAGCAAATGCAAAACAACATGCCAACTTGAAAATAAATACTAAGAAAGGATTAGTACCTTGACCTGGAATTTCTCTGGGTTCGAAGAGATGTAACTTCAATGGATCCAGCCCCAAACACTTAGAATCATAAACCCCTCAACATACAATAGATTTCAACTCACAACACAACTGGAAACATGTCCCAAATCAACAAGAACTTCAACACAATCAATTAACAACATCAACAACAACCAACAACTTCAACAACGCAACCAATCTTTTCTCAATAATAAAAATGAGTTTGGCGTGTGGGGGAAAGAACCAACCAACACTATGAACTCACATACCTTAATAGGGATCACCCCCGACGAAATCCACGACGATCTCCTTGCTTGATCTTCCCTTTCTCCTCTTCTTTCTCTCTTATCTCCCAAGCCCTAACTCTCACTCTTTAAAATGGGAAAAACTGATCTAGAAAGATCAGCCTAACACCTCAATATAACCCAAAGAAATGATTAGGGAAAAGACCAAAATACCCTTAAAATTTCCGGACGGACTTCACTTCCCTGCCAACTTCCAAAGGTCATAATCTCCCTCATACGAACTCGGAATCGAGCAAACTTGGTGGCATTGGAAAGATCATTCCACGAGCTTCCCAACCATAACTGGAACTACACCTAACTCATCCTGAGCTAGGAGTTATAACTGTTCAAAGTTGGCCAAAAACTCTTTTTTTCCCAGACTTAGCCAATTTTCCAAATCTTTAATTCTTTCAAAAAAAAAAATCCAATTCTAAGCCTCTTCATAGTTATTTCAAATTGCCGGATGTTACAATATCTCCCCCTTGGGAACATTCGTCCTCGAATGAGATTACTCTTACTAGCTAAGGTGTAACATCAACTCAAACACCCAACAAGCAACCGTGCAAACAACAATATGCTCACTATAACTTTAAGAACACTAAGAAAGAAATTAGTACATTGATCTACATTTCCTCCGGATTCTAAGAGATATGGATATCTCTTCTTCAACAATTGGTTCTCCAAAGGACCTTGACTGATGCTACATCTTTCGTTCTCAACCTACGACCTTGGCGATCTAAAATCTGAACAAGAACCTCCTCATGACTCCTTTCATGGTTGAAACTTTCAAACATACCCAATCCTCTACTTCAAACTCTAACGCCCTTCTTCTAACATCAGTGTAGGATTTTTGATGACTCTGTGCCATTCTTGTAACCTCTCTTGAATCACTTTCACCTTCTCCATAGCTTGATGAACTAACTCAGGTCCTATCAACCCTGCTTCACTAACTTCAAACCATCCAACAAGAGATCTACATCCCCTCCCATAAAGAGCCTCATAACGAGCCATATGGATGCTAGAATGGTAACTATCGTTGTGAGCAACTCCATGCAAGATAGGTAATCGTCTCAATTATCCTTGAAATCAACTCTACAACCCACCTTGATCCCTCAAAACACCATCTCCCCCTTGTTCAGAAGCTAATACTCTTACGAACATTTTGCCTATAATTCCAGTAAAATAGGGTCTGGGTCTTTCTCACCTTCTACTTCTGACACTAAAGATGACTCGGCCCCGCTAGCTACTTCTATTCCTCCTTCTGCGGAATCTAAAAGTCTGACTCCTAGGCGTGCCAGTCTGTGCACATCTTTTCCTAACTCTCTCTGTTCTTCCTCAATATGGGTGGTGTTACCCATAGATAACCTTCTTAAAGAATCAACAACAACATTTGCCTTACCAGAGTAATAAAGAAAACTCATGTCATAACCCTTGAGTAACTTTAACCACTCTCTCTCTGTCTAAGATTAAGCTCATTCTAAGTGAACTCACCCACATGAACATCATACAACTATGACGCCATACCTTCAAAGCGAAAACTACAACAACCAACTCTAGCTCATCATATTACACCCCGATTCTCCTAAACTCGACTATTGATCTCAAATCCATTTTAGATTCAGATACCCAATATGTACTCAAGAACCAAATGTCATAACTGGGCGGTAGTCAACTTCTCTTTCCATTCCTGAAAGTTTCCCTCACAAGCTTCAGACCGTTGAAATTTCGTTGTTCTTCGAGTCAACCTGGTCAAATAAAACCCTTATCTACTAGATCCCTTTAACTGCTCTTTGAACTCTTTCAACTCTGCTGGTGCCATTCTATATGGCGAAAAAGAGATAGGACAAGTATCTGGAATGATGTCTTACCAAAGTCTATTTCTCTCTCAGGATGAATTCCGGGTAGATCATTAGGAAAACAACTTCTGGAAACTCTCTTACTATAGGAACTGACTGAAAATGAGGTATCTCAACACTAGAGTTATTAACTCGGACTAAGTGATAGATACAACCCTTCGAAACTAACTTCCTCGCCTTGAGGTACGAAATGAAACGACCCTTAGGCACTGCTGAACTACTACTCCACTCTATAACTGGCTCACTAGGTTGCTCAGGTATAACATCAAAGTTCATAGCAACATAAGGAATTTCAAAAGAAAAACTCGCTCTGGGTCTAGCAAAGCAGAAACAGCAAAGTCAAAGACTCGAATCGTACCAGTGACAACATCTGGCGAATCCTCTTACCCTTGGCGAATGTTGATTGCATATAGGCGGTTTGCTCCTCTGCTTGTACTAGAAGTAGCTCCTCTAGGTATCATCATGTCTGGGGGAGCAACTGATGAAGCTTGGGGCCTCTTGCCCAGATTTCCACTACCTTGCCTGCTCTTAGGGCACTCCTTCGCAAAGTGACCCTCTTGTCCACACTTAAAGCAACCTGTCTGGCCTTGACGACACTTCCCTGGATGAACCCTACCACACCTAGTACATACAGGAGTCTTACTACCCCTTGGTACCATACTGCCTTGAGGATAGGCAAGTCTAGCCCTGAAACTATAGGAATTTCTATTATACCCATCTTTGTTCTCAAGTGCAGGTGCACTAGCAGATGGTGGAGCAGGTCCCTTCTGTTTCTGTAGGAGGGATGACTGGTTGGCATCATTCTTTTGCTTCCTGAACTCTTCCCCTACTATCTTAGCCCTCTTATCATTAAACGTTTCTCTATCCTTCAACTTATCCTCCTCAACTTGTTGTAAATAGATCATAAATCTTGCTAGGTCAATATCCCCTATCAGCATAGTTGCCTTGCCTTCCTTGCTTGACTGACGAGACAACCCAGCAACATATAAACTCATCTTGCTCCTCATATCAGCAACCATTTCCGAAGCATAGCAGGAAAGTTGTGTGAACTTCAGACTGTACTCATGAACACTCATAGACTCTGGATTAAGGGTGAGAAACTCTTTGATCTTTGCCTCTCGCAACTCACGAGGAAAGAAACACCTCATGAGAGCACTCTCAAATACAACTCAACTCACTACTTGCGCATCCTCCGCCCTATTCTTTTTCCATTGGTCAAATCAGATTCTAGCGACACCCTTCAATTGGTATGCAGCTAGTTCCACCCTCTCCGACTCAGCAACCTGCATCACATCAAATATACCCTTTTAAGCTCCTCAATGAAGTTCTCCGGATTCTCAGTGACACTTGAACCTGTGAAGCTTGGTGGGTTCAACCTTAAGAGTTCATGGATCCTTGAAGTATCAACCACTTCGTGTCGATTATCTCTCTGCCCAACATGATAGGTCGCAACTTGACTTAACATCTGGATAGCTTCACGAAAATCAGCATATTTGATCTCTTCTTGGGTTTGCACTTCTAGGGCATTCGGTAACTCTTGTTCCTCAACACTCTTCATAGCTAGACGAACTCTGACTGCTCTTCGTGGAAGCATGATCCTCTGAAACACGCGCAAGCACGAATTAGAAAGATAATTTTTAGAGATAAAATCTAACGCACAAGATGAATGTGAAAGAAGTGAGATAGTTCTTGAATGTTTCAGCCTCCTAATTATAGATGTCGCACGCTTCACACCGATAACTAGGATTCTACAGACACGGCTTCATAGACTCCCTAGGACGCTTGAACTCTGTGCTCTGATACCAAGTTTGTCACGCCCCGAGCCTACACCCTGGGCGGGACCGGCACTCGGAGACCGTTGTTGACCCCAAGCGAACCCTTGGCCTGGCTTTCTTAACTCAGCGGAAACTTAACTCAACAGCATAACTCAATGCGATGCAAAGTTATAAAATAACCTAACTGATAAAATATGGCCAAAAAGGCAACTCGAGTCCCAAAATAGAATATTTACATAAATACATAGATGAGAGACTCAAAACTAACTGACTGACTGTCTATGAAGCCTTTATAACACTGAGATGGATGTTGGGACAGACCCCGCAACATCCTAACAAAACAAAACTTAAGAACACAAAATAACCGAGTCCTCCGAAAAGCAAGGAGGCTCACCACTGACTCTGGAGTGCACAGCTGGATCAACGGCATGCTAGATACTGATCTTGGGTACCTGCGTCTGCATCATAACAAGATGTAGGCCAACTAGCATCAGTACATGGAATGTACGAGTATGCGAGCTGGACTGCTAAACAAAAACTTAAGCTTGAAAGGGATACAAAAGAGAACTTACCTTGGCTCTATTCAACTCATGAATAACTGAACTAAATATAAAGTAATGAGACATATGCAATATATATCAAGTTAGTAAAACTATTTAAAACATGACGTAAAAATCATATTTATAATATCATGAAAATACCATGCTTCCTCTCAAAGTCTACTTGTGCAATGCATGAATGAAGTCCCATACCCTCATCCATACTAAGCAGAACCCCTCGAGGAACCATGCAATTT
>JAJONQ010034599.1:0-10722 GCA_036250385.1 Solanum microdontum
ATACATCACGCTCTATGTAACACACTAGACAATCATTTAAATATTGATTACCAATACTATTCCGCACTTCATTTTTTATGTGCTTCATTGACGAAAATGCTCTCTCCACAGTTGCCGTAGCAACATGTAAAATCAAAGTCAACTTTACAAGTAAATAAACAAGTGAAAAGTCAAAGGAGTAATAATGTAATTAATTTAATTTAAGTCAATCACAATTATAAAAAAAATAAAATAATGTGCCAGCTGTTTTTCCTTAAAAAAAGTGGTTGGAGCCTTTTTTTTTTTTCTTAAAAAACGTTTGCAGCAAATTTCTCAAAAAAATAGGTACAAATGGGATTCGAACCCGCAACATCAACCTTCTAAAGTTGCCCTCCTACCGTGGCACCACAAGCCAGATTTGTTCTTTGGGTGACACGCTTTATATTTATATACATATTATATATATATACCTATGTATATATAGAGTTTCCGTCAAAGTTCGAGGGTGGCGTGGCACCCCCACACCCCTTCATAGATCCGCCCCTGTCTCTACATATTGCCAATAGTTTTTCTTTAAAATTATTTGAACGGATCATTCTCATCCCATAGCAACTTATTTTAAAACTAAGGGTGTGTTTGGTATGAAGGGAAAATGTTTTCCAATTTTCTCATGTTTGGTTGGGTTAAATATTTTTCAAATTAACTCATTTTTCTCAAATTTAAGGAAAATGACTTCCCTTCAAAACTAAAAAAAAACATTTTCCAAAACTCTCTTCCGACCGCACCACCCACCCTACCAGCCCCCCACCCCCAAAAAAATTTAAGTTTATTTTTTTAAAAATATTTTCAACTTCAAAATTTTATTTTTTCATTCCTACCCTCGACCCTTCCCCCTCCACTCACTCCCTACCAGCTCCCCATCCCCAAAAAAAATAATTTAAGTTTATTTTTTTAAAATATTTTCAACTTCAAATTTTAATTTTTTCACCCTACCCTCGATCCCCCCCGCCAGCCCCCCTCACCCCCCAACCCCATCCAATCCAAAAAAAAAATTTAAGTTTGTTTCAAAAAATAGTTTCAATTTCAAAAATTATTTTCTACTCTAGTAAAAATAAAAGATATTTCTCAAAAACATTTTTCATTCAAAAACCAAACACTAAAAATCTTTTTCGGAAAATATTTTCTACTCACTAATCAAACATGAAAAAATAAATAAAAAATCTACTTATTTTCCAAGAAAACATTTTCTAGGAAAACATTTTCCTTCGTACCAAACACACCCTAAAACTAAATTAAGGTAAGTCGAACGGAAGTTACTTTTAAAACTAAAATAATTTAATAAATTTCCCTTATCTGAATTCCACGTATCCATAAAATTCAAGAATCTTTTAGGTCCAATGGTTCATGATTAGAGTCAAATATTAATATTTTACCTAACTTTAACTAGGCAATGAGTCACGTTAAAGGCTTATGCGTCTTTCAACGTGGCTGCATATTTTCTTGACCTAAAAGTACATTGCACTAAGAAAAAATTATTTTAATCCCAATTATTAAGTATATTTGTAATTTTAATTTTCAAATCTTAATTATTAAATTTGTTTTTTTTTATTGTACTAACACTTTATAAATTTGAGCAAATATAACATTTCGCTACTACTCTGTCTACTTCTATGTTAAATATGTACTATTCCAAACATTTATCTATCGTCTATCATTGTCAATAATAATAATCAATATCATCATTCTCAATCACAAATATTGAACCACAAATATGAATTAATACAATAGCATCTACAATTATGATTATAATCACCACAGCCAATTATCATCATCACTAGCTATCATTTATAATTATTATTATCAACTACATTATCACAACAATCATCGATCCATTAATCTCAACCGAGGATCACCAGCATTAGCACCACTACATATAGAGAAACTCAAACTCTGCTATTAGTTACCATAATTATTAGCTATTGTTGATCGTTATGTTCATTTGGATCTTTCTAACTTTATAAACGCAAAGCGAGGATTAAGAGTTTGGAGGTTCTAAATTTCGTTAATAACCGTCAATTAATTTTGTTAGGGTTCACAAATTAATATACATATATATTTAATTGATTTTCCAATATAAATATAGGGTCTACAGAAAAGCTACTGGGTTCGTTTGAACCCATGAACCTCCACCCAGCTCCGCCTCTGACTTTATATATATACGAAGAGGCCTGATTAAAAATAGCTAGATTGTTGGTCCGGACGAGAAAAATATTAGGGGGTAAATTGTAATAGTTTTATTTAAGTTAATATATATGGATAGGTGAAGTTTTTTTTTTTTGTTTTGGTTTAAATTTCATTTAAGTTAAATTGAAATCTCAAACATGATGTTAAAATGTTTAGAAACAGTAATTGAAACAAAGTTAAATGAAATATATATAATGCAAGTGTACCAAATCGAAAAGATCAACTAGTGAATTGATTTGATATTAAAAAATTAAACATAATTGATTTAATTTGATATTTAACTTTTTTTAAAAGTTAAATCAAAACCATATCAATCCTATTAAATATATGTAAGTCAAATATCAAATGAATTTACTAGTCGGTTTTTTTTCGATTTGATACACTTTGTCTATTAAACACTTTGACACCCGTATATATTTCTATATCTTTTTAACAAATATAATATAAGCATTAACAACATAAACATTCCACCTAAATAGTACCTAATCTCAATATAATACTCATAAGTCATAACCATCTTCTAGAAAGAGTATCGTTATAATTTATTTATTTATTTTGATTTTCCACCCGTTCATATTGTAATTCCAACACAATTTGAATCGCACACTACATGGCCTATTCGAGAGTGGCGTTTCCAAGATAATTTTTTTCATACTCATGACTCGAATTTAAAACCTCTAATTAAAGATAAAACGGTTTCACAACTACACCGTAGTCAGGTTGGTATATCATTATAAATTTATTGTAATTTCAGATGTCATGTTATCCCTGCAAAAGTGTCATTAATAAAGAATTTGGTGGAATAGGAATGACATAATTAAGAACTTACTAGATACATACAATTTTTATTTTTAAAAATAAAATAAAGTCAGACGTAAGAAATGAAACGGATGAAGTGAAAAACAGAAGAAACGATAATCTACGGCGCAGAAGTCGACTTGGTTTGACTCAAAATTAACCAATCATATTTGTGATTCAAATATGCTCTTATCTTTTAGAAGAAAAAATTGCAACTTATTCACAATAAAATAATTGTTGAGTAACTATATTCTGATTACGAAAGGTGTAAACAAACCAAACATTGTTCTTTTTTTTTTCCCTCTCTCATTCCTGCAAATTGATTATACAAAATCATCTAAAGAATATGCTTACACCTTTTTACTTTAAGGAATCGCAAATAGATAGGAAAATAACAATAGCAAAGATGTGTTATTCTGAATGAGACTGCTTTTTTTCTCAATCAGAAATAAAAAAAAAATTATTAGTAGACGTGCTTCCTGCTAAATGAGGCCTTATCAAACTTAGATATTTTACGATAGATAAAAAAAATGTAAAATATATCAAATTTCTTCATCTTTAATTGAAGTTTACTTTAAAGAATCACAAAAAATAGTTTTTCTTTTTCTTTAAATACATTCATTTATTTATATTTGTTTTTGTTTTTTAACAATCTTAATAAATTCATTAGTATATGTGGCACTCCTAGCAACGTTAATTCACTAATAATTGACACATTAGTTCATCTCCTTCTCAGTCAATTCCAACTACCACCTTCACCCATAAAAGTTCCACATCTATTTTTTTTTAATTTAAATTTATTTTATTTACTTAATTATAAAGTATAAAAAATAAAGTGGGCCCCCACATTTTTGTCGTAAGTAACGACACAAAATTACCGAGCGTGCATCTACCTGGTATACGTGTCAACTTCCCCAGCCTAATCCTCCCGAACCAAAACCGAACCAGAAACTTCCATGAACCCGCCGAGCCACCTAGTCCCTTTCGACACTTGTGTCCAAAAAGCAGTGCGTAAGCAGTGACCAAATGCACCCCCACCCCCTCCCCTACCCCCTCAAACTCAATTTTTGCATACGTGTCCACTTTTTTTTTATAATATTTTTAATTTTTCATTTTATTTCTAATTATTTTAACACGTTTTTTCTAGATCCCCTTAGCTTATCTTCGCCACGTGTCCTTCTTCCGTTTTCTATATATTTAGTACTCTCCCTTGTGACCGAAGTTTCAACTTTCAAGCATTTTCCTATTCCTTCTCTTCTATTCAGAAAAAATTCAGATACTCTGTATTTAGACTAAAAAAAATAAATTTATATATTTAAAAGAAAAAATGACAGCAGCTGAATTGCAGTTACCTCCAGGATTCAGATTTCATCCAACTGATGAAGAACTTGTGACGCATTATTTATGCCGAAAATGCACTTCCCAGCCAATTGCTGTACCAATTGTAACTGAAATTGATCTCTACAAGTTTGATCCATGGGATCTTCCTGGTAAATTAGTTTTTGTTAATAGTGAACAGTTGAAATTGCTGAAATTGGGGATTTGTGTTGATTAAATTTTGTGTTTGTGTTTTAGATTTGGCATTGTATGGAGAGAAAGAGTGGTACTTCTTTTCACCTCGAGATCGGAAGTATCCGAACGGTTCACGACCGAATCGAGCTGCTGGAAGTGGATATTGGAAGGCTACTGGTGCGGATAAGCCGATTGGAATTCCGAAAGCGGTGGGAATTAAGAAAGCATTGGTGTTTTATTCTGGTAAGGCACCTAAAGGAGAGAAGACTAATTGGATCATGCATGAATATCGTCTTGCTGATGTTGATCGATCTGCTCGTAAGAACAACAATAGCTTAAGGGTGAGTACAGAACAGATTAATTGTTTTGACGATTTAGACTCTGTTTTCGATTGATTTTTGACGGTTTCTGTTTTGTTTACAGCTAGATGATTGGGTTCTATGTAGAATTTACAACAAAAAGGGATCGATTGAGAAGAATCGGAAAATGAACACTACCTGTTATATGGATACAGTTGGATCTCCAGAAGATAGGAAGCCGGAGATTCTACCACCGCTACCTCCACCGCCTCAGCCGCAGCAATTGCACAACGATTTCTTCTACCTGCCGTCCGATTCAGTTCCGAAGATCCACTCCGATTCAAGCTGCTCAGAGCACGTACTCTCACCGGAATTCACATGCGAGAGAGAAGTGCAGAGCGAGCAGAAACTGACTGATTGGGAGAAAGCTACCCTCGATCTTCCGTTTAATTACATGGATGCCACTACCGGCGCGACAACGGTGGATAATAGCTTGTTAGGTTCTCAGTTTCAGAGCTGTTATCAGATGTCGCCGCTGCAGGATATGTTCATGCACCTGCACAGACCTTTTTGAGTGGGGCCCAGTGGATCATTTTCAGCCGCAAGCGTCAAAGGAGACTTAAACGTCCGTGACTTTGCACGTGCGGCCGTAGTAGAATAATAGTGGTAGCATCTTTTGCGTTCACATTGGCAATTGTGACAACAACATTTGTATATGTAGATGATAAAAAATATTACTAGCAATTAAATAAATTGCGAAAAAAAAAATAACCCTAATAAAGTTTATATAAGTATATAATGATCATGAGACTTTTTGTACTACATGTGAATGTACTTTAGATATGGGTGTTTATCAAACTTTCATTTTTATAATTAGTAGTTTGGTTGATTCACTTTTGAAGTCCTTTTACTAGAATTTGGCTTTGATGTATTGTGCCAAATTTTGAGGTATTCAATAATATCTTATCTATTTCCTTGAATTTTTTGTTTAGTGAAATGATCCTACTTCGTCCATGTTAAGCCTCATTTATTTTGATTTAGATTAGATTAAGATGTCTGAATTTAGATTTATATCTGAAAGATTAAGATCTTATTTGTAAATCTGAACTAAGAATAATTGAGAGAGTTTGTTATTATACATCTAAATATAATAATAATAATAATTATTATTATTATTTATTAATATGTAAACATAATAAGTACCGTGATTCAAATAAAATAGTAGTTAAATATTAGATTAACAAAATATTAGAAAAAATATCATACTTTGATAAATGTTAAGATATATTTTAAGAATGATAAAAATAAAATGGAACTACATGAATTACATATATAATATATCTGTAAATCTGAACACTGAATGATTGAGACCGTTTATTATTGAACATATGAATATATAATAATAATAATAATAATAATAATAATAGTTTATTAATATGTAAACACAATAAGTACTGTGATTCAATAAAATAGTAGTTAAATATTACATTAACAAAATATTAGAAAAAATATCATATTTTGATAAACTTTAAGATATTTGAATTATAAGTAAATATTTTAAGAATGATAAAAATAAAATGAAACTACAAGAATTACATATATAAATTATAATAATAAAAATAATTGTTAGAAAACAATTTAGTCATCTTTTCCTGAAAAAAATATTCAACACAAATTAATCTTAAATAAATAGGTGAAATATCTCTATGTTCTATAATGTGTTTGTTCATGTACTCTTTTCTAAAATAAATAATGAATATGATACATTCAAAGGATTTTAATTAAATTTATAAAGACATCATAGTCCGATTTCAACAACACATATTCATGAAGTTGCTTTGCACTTTAATCAAATAATTTTCGTCAGTTCTTAATAAACATGTAGCAAGAACAAAAATCAAAAGTTTAAAGAAAATAATTTAGATAACTAATAAAGTTGGAGAATGAAAGAGACTTGAATTTTATTTTATTTTTTGAAGAAAAAAAATAAGGGGCACAATTTTTTTATGAAAATAATATTGTCTTTAAAAGAGTTTGAATGATAATAAAATTATGTTACAGAGCTAATTTATTCATACATTTTCAAATCTATTAAGAGATTTCTAATTAAAAAAATAAACGCATTTAATGACTTAATATCTGAATCATTCAGATTCAAACCCTTTTAAGTGCAAAATAAAAAAAATAAATAGGCCTAACCTGCTTTCTTTACGGTTAATAATGATTCACTTATTGAGAAGTGCGACTAAAACATTGTTATATCCAAAAAAGGCAAAATGCTCTTAAATAGCTTGAAATTGTACCAAAAATGTTCTTCAATATGATGCAAAATTGAATATATATATATATATATTCTTAATTAATATTTTGGCCTAAAATAATTCTCGTACTATTCAATAGTATTCTAGGGATTCCATTCCATATCGGCATACCCTAATAGGAGATCCGCTCGCAACCCTGATTCGGGACCCAAGTCACAACCTTAATCAAAGACTTGAATCAGTAAGGTTACCCATACCCTCAAGTCTAAATCTCCCGAAATCTCGACCTAGGACTACCTGTTGAAGAAGAAGGAAGCTCACGATTGGAACATGTCAAAGGAACAAGTCCAACGAAGCTGACTGACGTGCCTGCAACAAGTGTTGATGGAGAAGGAAGCTGACGATTCGAACATGTCAAAGAAACAGGTCCAACGAAGCTGACTGACGAGTTTACAGCACTGTTGTAGAATTAGAGTCGCACTAGGATTAGACTACTTATATTAATTAGGATTATATTATGACTAGAATTATATTATGATGTAGAAATCTCACGTCTAGTATTAGAGAAATCAAGGATTTAATTGATAAAAATAATGTTGAGTTACAACCTCCTTTTATAGGAGAGAGAATTGTAGAGTCCTAAGTTAACTATAATAAGAGTCCTACTACAATACAACAACAACAATGCAATGATAAATAATATAATCCTAGTCGTAACATAATCCTAATCATAATATAATTCTAGTCATAATATAATCCTAATTAATAGAAGTAGTCTAATCCTAGTACGACTCTAATTCTACAGCAGTGCTGCAAACTCGTCAGTCAGCTTCGTTGGACCTGTTCCTTTGACATGTTCCAATCGTCAGCTTCCTTCTTCATCAACACTTGCTGCAGACACGTCAGTCAACTTTGTTGGACCTGTTCCAATCGTCAGCTTCTTTCTTCATCAACATTTGCTGCAGACACGTCAGTCAGCTTCGTTGGACCTGTTCCTTTGACATGTTCCAATTGTCAGCTTCCTTCTTCATCAACACTTGCTGCAGACACGTCAGTCAGCTTCGTTGCACCTGTTCTTTTGACATGTTTCGATCGTCATCTTCCTTCTTCTTCAACAATGTAGAAATATCACGTCTAGGATTAGAGGAATGAAGGATTGTATTGATGAAAATAATGTTGAGTTACAACCTCCTTATATATGGAGAGAATTATAGAGTCCTAAGTTAACTATACTTAGAGTCCTACTACAATACCTATTACTACTACTTTAATAATAATAATAATAATAATAATAATAATAATAACAATAATGCAATTATGAATAATCTAATCCTAGTCGTAATATAATCTCAATCATAATATAATTGTAGTCATAATATAATCCTAATTATTATAAATAGTCTAATCCTAATGCGACTCTAATTCTACAGCAGTGATGTAAACTCGTCAGTCAGCTTCGTTGGACCTGTTTCTTTGACATGTTCCAATCGTTAACTTCCTTCTTCATCAACACTTGCTGCAGACATGCCAGTCAGCTTCGTTGGACCTTTTCTTTTATCATGTTCCAATCGTTAGCTTCCTTCTTCTTCAACACTTCCCCTCAAGCTGGTGAGTAGAGGAATGGTTACTCCTAGCTTGATTCGAATACGCAGCAAAAAAACTTTGAATACCCAGCAAAAACTTGTTTTGTCAATGCTTCGATATGAATATGATGTCTAGTCGTTGCTTGTGATAGTTCATCTGCAGATTGATACGAGTAGTTCCACCAGTAAAAACACTTAAGAGTAGTATGATTATTCCTACCACAGATTTGACATGACTCAATATTATTCCTCTCCTTATTTTCACTTTGAGAACTTTTATTGTTCAGAGAACCTGGTCCATATTGACTGTTCTTAGAACTTGTTCCCTGTCCAGCAGGCTTGAAACCTGCTTCACTGGAGTTAATGTTGTTGTTTCCTCTTTCCCTGCCTTTTTGAGCAGCTAATACCATGTTATGGTTTTGTTGTGACACCTCTTTTTCATCTTCCCTTATATCAAAACTCGTGAGGGCATAAACAAATTGATTAAGAGTAGAATATGGTGCCTTACCTAATATGACAAAGGTCTTGTATTTGAGACCTAAACCTCTAGCAAAATTAATTATTTTTGTTGCTTGAATATAAGTTTTTTCCAAGTATTACCACATCTCATTGGCAGTTGAGCAGCCCACAATTAGGTGCATGCTTTCTTCGGTCAAGGTGCTTGAGATCCAACTCCTTAGTAACACATCTTTCTCCTTCCAATCTTCAATGATGCCACTATCTTTTGCATCCTTCTTAACCTTTACAACTTTCCCAGTAGTCTGTCCAGTGGAACAACTACTTTTACTTGGTTCATAGATGAGATACGTTAGTTTCATCACCTAAATCAATTGGGATATTTGTGTCCTTCATATGAGGTAGCTTGTTGGCTTAGATTTAATGGAGCAAGCGGCAATGATTTGGTGAAGTGAGGAGGTTGGCATGGTTTTAGTTGAAGGGGTTATTGCAACGTGTGGTTTTTTTTAATCAATACTTAGAGAGTGGAAGAGCTTTTATGCTCTGATACCATGTAGAAATCTCACGTCTAGGATTAGAGAAATCAAGGATTGTATTGATGAAAATAATGTTGAGTTACAACCACCTTATATAGGGAGAGAATTGTAGAGTTCTAAGTTAACTATACTTAGAGTCCTACTACAATACCTATTACTACTATAATAATAATAGTAATGCAATTATAAATAATCTAATTCTAGTTGTAATATAATCCTTATCATAATATAATTCTAGTCATAATATAGTCCTAATTAATATAAGTAGTCTAATCCTAGTGCAACTTTAAATCTACAACTGTGCTGTAAACTCGTTAGTCAGCTTCGTTGGACCTGTTTCTTTGACATGTTCCAATCGCCAGCTTCCTTCTTCATCAACACTTGTTGCAGACACATCAGTTAGCTTCGTTGGACCCGTTCCTTTGACATGGTCCAATATAATTGTAGTCATAATATAATTGTAGTCATAATATAATCCTAATTATTATAAATAGTCTAATCCTAATGCGACTCTAATTCTACAACATTGATATAAACTCGTCAGTCCTACTACTACTACTACTGCTACTGCTACTGCTACTACTACTGCTCCTGCTCCTACTGCTACTGCTACTGCTCCTACTGCTCCTACTGCTACTCCTATTGCTACTGCTACTGCTACTGCTACTACTATACTAATACTTCTACTACTACTACTACTAATAGTAATAGTAATAGTAATAATAATAGTAATAGTAATAGTAATAATAATAGTAATAATAATAGTAATAATAATAATAATACAATTATGAATAATCTAATCCTAGTCGTAATATAATCCCAATCATAATATAATTGTAGTCATAATATAATCCTAATTATTATAAGTAGTCTAATTCTAATGCGACTCTAATTCTACAGCAGTGATGTAAACTCGTCAGTCCAACGAATACTACTACTACTACTAATAGTAATAGTAATAGTAATAATAATAGTAATAATAATAATAATACAATTATGAATAATCTAATCCTAGTCGTAATATAATCCCAATCATAATATAATTGTAGTCATA
>JAJONQ010034606.1:0-10295 GCA_036250385.1 Solanum microdontum
CTCTTCTTTTGACATGTGGCACCCAATAAAAGGAGCCATATGTCAAAAGAAGAGTGAATTTTATTCACTCTTCTTATATAGTAATATATTATTTTATTAAATTTAATCCATTAAGCTGTCTGCTTGATTTCCTTCTTCAACCTTTCATCTTTAATTCGTTTTAGCTTCAAACTTCTCCAATTTTCCACCAATTTAATCCTACAAATAAAATACCAAATTTAGCATAATCCATCAAATTAATGCTCAAAAAGGACAAATATAAATAATAAATGTGAGGAAATAATGATTAAAAATATGTATTTTTAGCCTCACATCAATCTTAGACAAAATGGAGATGCAGACTTGATTCAGACATGACCTGCTGGACAGTAGGAAGGGTCAGGGGATTTGAAAACGAAGAAAACATGCAACTACATCAACAAAAAAACAATAGATAAAAAGACAGAGAACCTTCACTTAACAGGCTTCGAGATTATATCCTTATTTTTTTTAAAAGAAAGCGCCATTAACTGCAACAAAATGGAATGTAAAATTGGGGATTAAAGACAATGAAAACGGAAGAACATAGATTCTACGACTTTCAATCAAGCATACAAGAAGAGGAATAACCGAAAACAGATTCAAATAAAGGAAGAAAGAAGCGACAACGCTAAATGCAAAATGGCGAAACCCAACTTTCACATGAAGATTGAATAAAGGATATCGATTAAGGATACATATAACAAGTTGAAATAAACAATTCTCATCTACAACTAATAGTGACACAACAATAGTGAATCATAACATAAATAGAAGAAGAAGGAGAAAACGTTGTGGAGGAAATATTACCTTTCTCCTGGCAGCAAACCGAGACGGAAACAGCTAGCTACGAGGGCGATTCCACCACTAGCGTGATCCTTGAGAAATCCCAATCAAAGAACAAAACGAATAAAACTAGGAGCAATATGGTCCCTCTCTGTTTAGATTCTGCCTCTTATGTCTTTATATTTTTTATATCATACTCGACTGTTTCATTCAACGCCTCTTTCAGTGAAGAACAACCTAATTTTCCCAACCTTTCCCTAACTCAATGTCAACTATCTCCCCCTTTTACAATAAAGAAGAAAGGGGTATATATATGGGAGGACTAGGGCAGACTTAGAGGGGAAACGGGTAGAAAATGAGATAAGGATTTTAAATTCAAAATTCAAAAATCCTTCCAGGATAAAATTGAGCCAGCCGAAATCAGTACCAATTCACAACGGAAAAGAGAGGAGAGTTGTCTGATTTGAGCCAAGGACAAACTCGGGAGGAGATGGAGACACTTGGCCTTGTCCTCCAACGTTCTCGTACGAGCTGATAAGAAATGTGAGGGAGAAGGGCGCGTACTTTGGGTCGATTTTAGTGGGCTGCCGATTTCTGGGCTGAGCTCACTGCTGGACTGAAGCGTACTGGTTTCTGGGTTTCTTCGCAAGAGAGAAGAACGGTCTACATGGGTCTGGGTCGCTGCTTCTGCAACCTATTATTTAGAGAATTGGAATTGGGAATAAGAGTGAAATTGGGCCGGTTTTGGGTTAGAAAGGTGGGCTATTTGGAATTGGGAATGAGTTTTGGAATTGGAAAAATAAAATGGATTACGGGAGTTGGCAAAATGGCCTAATTTGGTCTTAAAGGACATATCTATTGGATTTAAAAATTAGCCAAATTGAATAAACTAGTGAATTCGACTAAAAATTAAATAAGACGAATTAATATAAATAACTCACGAGCTTCTTAATCTTAACGAAATAAAATAATTAACTTAATTATAAAATGATTAATTTAATTGCAAACTAGTTGACTCGAAATTATTACTATAATTTAAACTAACGTAGATTTATAAAACACCTAACTAAAAATGTAAAATCTTTTGCGATGATTTTCAAATATTTATAAAATATCCTAATTATATAAAATATATATACATATTATTTGAAAATTCCAAAAATTGACAAAATTACGTAAAACTAACTTGAAAATAATTTGAATTTTATAAAGTCAATTATTTCAAATAGTTTGGAATTTTAAAAAGCTCGATGATTAATTTATATTGTGAAGGTCCAAAATTGGGTGTCAACAACTGTCCCTCGTTTGACTTGGATTGATGAAAGAAATCTGAGGCAAATGAAATTGACAAATCCAATTTTGACCGACCACATCTTCATCTTCTATGAAAGGGGCTTTGGTACGGACTTTAGGAATTATTGCCGAACCCCGAAAATGAGTTTCCTACATATCTCAGGCTATATGAAAATTCAGGCTTCTTGTAGTTCGATGTGCTTGATTTAACGCATAATTCTTAAAGAATTCAAAAGCTATCCTGATATCGAATTATGAAGAAATCAGAATGCTCGAGGATAAGATTTAAGAGAGAATGTCGGAATACCACCGAGTTTTCAACATTGAATCCGCCTACATATCCTTAAACATTAGGAATCAGGCTGCTTGTAGTTCGACTCAATCGGTTGAAAAGGAAATATATTATGCAAGATAACCTTTGGTTCTGGAGGAGTGACAAATAAGTCGAGTATGAAAAAGAGGTTTGCAGCCTCTTAGCCATGAATGTGGTGCACTTCACACCCGTAATTAAGAACTTACATGTACATAATTTCCAAAGCTCTTAGTGCATTGTCACTCGGATTGGAAAGTTGCTTTCGGCAGAAAACAAAATTCTCCAGATGCAAAAATGAAATCGATAAACCCAAAGAAAATACCCACATGCTTTCTGATAGGGGTGTGGTTTAATTGTGGTGGAAGGCGCTCCTCAGCTCGCGTCCTAAGAGTTTGATACTCCTCTTCGGACTATGTCCCAATTCGCTGCTAAGAAAAACTTCCACGTTGTGATGCATCCTTTTTTATGTTGTCCGCACCTGTGGTTTGATTGGAGAATTCATCCTCTTGGATGCTCTCGACAAAAGACTGAAATAAACTTGTTAGTAGAAACTGTAATTGAAAAAATGTGATCGCATATCTTACGACGCTTTCAATTACTCTTGCTTTGAAATATGTCATATAGGTAAGTTCAGTATATGTCTGCACACTCAAAGTAAATAATTAGTAGACATAGTGCCGCTTTAGCTAGCGGTTTTATTCAAAAAATAAAGAAAGATCATTCATATATCTTAATGGATATGCGTAAACATCTTTTTCAACTAAATGAGAAAATGAAGAAGTATTGAGAGTAAAAGATAATGGATACCGCTTTCGAACACAATATGTCCATTACAACTCATGATTTGTTGAGGATTTGGAGATGTCGTTGCTTGTTTTTGCATGGCAAACTCCAATGATCTCTGCAACAAGCTAGATGACTCAATGATTATCCAACTGTAACGAGGTGGATAGCTCGATGATTATCCAACTGTAACGAGGTGGATGACACGATGATATTCTCTTCTTAGCTTGCGCTAAGAAAAAATTTCACGTTGTGCTGCATCTTTTCTGATGTCGTCTGCACCTGTGGTTTGATTTGAGAATGCATCCTCTTAGATGCTCTCGACAAAGAATGAAATAAACTTGTTAGTAGAAACTGAAATTTAAATAGAGAAGTGATATGTTTTACCATATTCGACACATGCTCTTTTCTATAAATATTCTGACGTCAGCCTCCATCGGTTTTGACGTAGTAGATGTTGACTTGATATGACGTGGATGATGATGCTTCATTGATAGAAATATGATGATCCATTGGTAGGATGATGATAATCCACTTGTAGGATAATGCTGCTACATGATAGGATGATGATGTTGATGCTCCATTGATAGGATGATGATTCTTTGTTGATGATCCATTGGTAGGATTATGTTGATGCTCCATTGATAGGACGATGATTCTTCGTTGATGCTCCATTGATAGGACGATGATTCTTCGTTGATGATCCATTGGTAGGATTATGTTGTTGCTCCATTGATAGAACGATGATTCTTTGTTGATGATCCATTGGTAGGATTGTGTTGATTCTCCATTGATAGGATGATGATTCTTTGTTGATGATCCATTGGTAGGATTATGTTGATGTCACTCTGAATGATGATGTGATGCTTCATTGATAGGATGATGATTCTTCATTGATGATCCGTTGGCGGGATCATGTTGATATTCCATCAATAAAATGTCGATGATGTCCCTCTCGTGGGTGATATTATCTCATTTGATAATACTGTAGAAATGTCCCTCCGAGGGGTTTCACATTACTGTGTCTGATATCGACACGATTTGTGAACATTCCTCAAATGTTCTTGAGGCTGAAAAATGTAATTTGATGTCATTGTAGATGCATGTACATCTTGAGAGTGATGTTTTCACTTGCTCATGCTTTGCTAGAGATTTGAACGAGGTGTCGTTACTCGTATTTTGCACTATTTCTTTTTCTTTTGAAAATCTTCAATGACTTTCCTGCATTTACAGAAAAATTGTCTATTTTGGGGAGCTCCTTGCCCTTTTGACTTCTCCATATTCATTGAATGGAGAAACATGATGATTTTGAGGCAAACTTACAGACCTGCATCCACAGAAAATTATTTAGTTAAAAACAAATTAATCTATGTTGAGTTCTTCAATCGCTTGCTCCTTGTCTTTCTATCTTTGGTTGATCACTCTGATCTCTTGCTTCTCGATAGACAAGACAAAATATTTTATGTAAAATATTTGAAACACATAGATAAACTCTTTCAGAAAAAGGTTTTCAAGAAGCTGTAATTGAAAAAATGTCACTGCTAGTGTCATGTCACTTCAAGCTTAAATGAACGTCCTTGGTTCGGAACGTTGGTGTGTCCAACAACTTGTACTAGAGAGATCAAAAATCCTTAAAGCTTGGGAAATTTCTGACATGGTCCTCCCAAAATTTACCATAATAAGAAAGTTTTGTAGTTGACTCTGAAATCCAACGATGCAGGAGAATGTTGAAGTTGACTTTAAACTTTAGAGATCATGCTTAGTCGTTTTCTCTTTGGCCCTCCACTCCTTCTCCTTCTCTTCGTAGTGGTCAAGTTCAGAATATGCAGTATAGTGAAGGTGTGATTGTGTGGACTGGAATATTAAAAGTGACTTTTGAAGGTAAGGGTTGAGCGTTAGCTGGATTTTGAGTGTCTTAAGCAAGGGGTATGGTACATGAAAGGGGATGTTTGAGGATTGTTGGAAGTTAGGCTTTGAAAGGGAGGGAATGTATGAGAGTTGCTAAAATTTAAGCTTCAGCAGTAAGGGAAGGTTTGAGGGTTGGGATTCAGGCTTTGAAGAGAAGGCGGTTCTTGGTATGAAGCGCTAGCGTGATGAGAATTGAGGGTGGTTAAGTCAATGGTGGAGGGATTATGAAGAGGATTAGAGGGTAGGTTATTCATGACATGCTCATAATTTGGATTCAGATGAAGAAAATGTAGTGGAGGCCTTCTGTCGCCTGAAGCATTGACGGCGCCAAACGGATTTGGCAAATCCTGTTTTTTTCTGGATCTCAACTCTTATTTCAGTAATCTCTTGCATCAGTTGTGCGATCAACTCATTTTTTTCAACGGCAAAGGGATGGACTAAAGCAACTTCGGTCAGGCCAATAGTTTCACTATTGTCAACCATTATCTCATTTCCTTTCAAGCTTTGGATCTCGTGATGTAAGGGTGTTCGGCCAGCTTATCAACACAAATCAGTTCTAAGTACCTGACAAAAGAAAAAAACTCAAAAGGGTAAACGTGTTAGTGTCTGTAGCTGATAAATAGTACACGATATCACACATAGGTGCAAACACACAAGAGTTGCTTCATTCGAAGATAAACTTGCCCATAAGTATAGAGAAATAGATAAATAGACAGGCTATTTGTCTATTTGATTTTGGGTTTAGTGAATCAAAGAAATCGACTTTCGTGGAGCCAAGGTCCTTTTATACTTCTGATTTTCGATTGAGGTGAAATTCCAATCTACTTGCAAGAATTGGAAAAATGTAATTTCTCAAAAATAGGGTCCGAGCATTGAAAAGCTGCCTATGTATCTCACGGAGGAGAATTCAGGTCCTACTTAGTTTGACTAGCTTGAATATCTATTTGATTTGAGATGAAGAATCGACCTTTTTCAGAGATGAGAGAGTAATATTAAGAATTTGAAAGGGAAGTTCGGATTTTGTTGGGAAACTAAAGACTCAAGGAGTATTTGGATGCACTTTCTATAGTGACTTGATATTTATTCTTAGGGGGTTCTAGAAATTTTCCAAAAAGAGTAGGCTAGAACACCTTCAAATAAAACAACATATTCACACAAACAGTTATAACACATAAACAAATATTGCACATTTTAAACAAATATGTGACCATTTTGTGCCAAGGGTAGGCCTAACGATTTGAAAGATGTATACATCATTTGAAACATTTCATTTCCCACCCCACCCCCCCAAATCCAAATTTATACAAAATTTATGAATAAACTGAATGGGGATACATAATAGGAAAACGAGATACAAATAATCAGTCCCACATATGGTTACAATCCTAAACTAAGCCTTTGTGAAAAGTCTTTCTTTCTTGAACTTCTTGTCATCTCCAGATGTCCATGTCTTTGGATGCAATGTTAACTTGATCCTTCTTCGACTGGAACAAACTATTAAATTGTCAACCCCAAGAGACAATGGTTTGTTAAACGGCGTACACATCATTCAAATTTAAACACATAAATACGATCGTTCATTTAACTTGTGGGTCGTTTTGGACTCAAGGTGGCCATTCTAATAGTCCCAACACTCCTTGTGTGTTGGGTTATCTTAGGTCAATGCGCTAAAAAGGATTTGGTTTCACTCTACGCTAGTTGATTAGACTTGGTTTTGAAACAAGACTTGGTTACTCGAGTTGGACAAACTGTGGGGTGAATATAATAAACGGAGCCGGATAACCACAAGTCAACTATTCGTCTATTAATTCGAAGATTAAAGGGTTCTTTTCTGACGGGACAGCCGTAGATAACCACGTAACCGTCCTTTTTCTAATGCATACTATTTTCTGTGTGGCAGAGTTCAATGCCATGAATTGCAACCGTTATAACTTACAAAAATTTAAACAAGTAAAACGATCATACAATATAGACAAATAAATCAAATCTTAAGGTTAGAACCTATTCAAAATCCCTAGCAGAATCGTCATTCTATTTTTAGTTAAGTTATTTGGAAAAGAGTCACCACTTAATTTTTAAGAAAAATCAAGAAAACTTTAATTTCAAATGATTTAAAATAGAAAATCAATTGAAGTACCAAAGGGAGTTCGGGGATCACATTAACACTTCAAGAAGGATTTGAAAGCATTTGAAGTACCCGCTAACACGCGTTTATCCGACAATTTAAAATATTTGGCAGATTTAATGAAAAATAGGCATGCTTAACTACTTTAGGAAATAATAAACCTTTTTATACTTAAATTAATTTTGAAGGAAAAGGAACCATATTATCTAAAATATGCCTAAGTAAATAGTTTCAAAGTATTTTTTAGTAGTCAGGTGAATAGGAAGACAAGTAAAAAAAATTAGAATAACTAAAGAAAACAAAAATAACTTATCTTCGGGGAATTTGAATTTAGTTAACTTTAATATTTATCAATAAATAATCAAATAATAAATAAACATGTTAAAAATAAGGAAAAACTATATAAATGGGCAATAAAATTCAAAATAATTACAAGTTCAAAGTAATTCCTGAAATATCCATTCTTTCATAAATAAGTATAGCCCATACCTCAATTCATTAAGGCTAATAATTTTTGTTTAACTAGTACTAAATCAGTATCATATACTGTATTGGAATTTAGAATTTAATCGAATTGAATTTAATTGGTGAAATTCGGTCAAATCTTAAACAAGACGAATTTAAACAAGATTAATTAACGAGCTTCTTAAACTTAACGAAATACAATAATTTAATTATAAACTAAATAATTTAAAATTATAACCATAATTTAAACTAAAGTAAATTAATGAAATATAAAACTTAAATAAAATCTTTTTGAGATGATTATTGAATATTCATAAAATATACTAATTATATACATAATTAATTATATAAAACATATTTATTATTTAAAATATTATAAAAATGATTAAAATCATTTTAAAAACTTGAAAAATATTTTGATTCTTTATAAAACTAATCATTCTAAATCGTTTGAAGTTAAAGAAACTCGAAAATTAGTTCCTATCGTGGAGGGTTAAAATTGGGTGTCAACACCTAGTATTAAATAAGAAAATAGAGTAATGCACCAAAATTCTCATTTGAATGTTGAGTTCAATCTAAAGTGATTACTATGCTCTCTAGTCTCCTTTTTTTTTCCTGAAAGAACATCCCTCAGTAAGTCTAGCACGACCACCGGTAGGCTGGCACACCACAGTCTGGCAGTTCCCGCAAACAACTACGATCTGAGAATCATTGAACACAGTAGTTCTGCATGTTTGAAATATATAACATCAGAAACGATGAGCTTGTAAAACTCGAACTCACTCTATTCCATCAAATTGAGAAAATTTATATGGCAGGATTCAGATAAGCACACCATATGAGGGTTAATGTATTTCCTTTCTATCATGAATTTAGGCATAAACCACACTTAAAATTTTCAATATCAATACAAACATTGATTATCCAAATAATTTGGAGTACTGTTACTACATGTCATAACAGTCAGAATTCAAAGATATGAGTGTCAAACTACTTAATTATAATTGTAAATTTCGGCATAGACAAATTAATTTTCAGCAAGACTTCAGACAGTTTCTCCACATTTATTCAACACAAATCTATATATATATAAAGGAGGATATGAAAAAGCTGATGTGACATGTCTCTTCATCCAGGAAAGACATTTATCTTTTTTCCCAATTTTTTGGGATTTCTCTCTCATTTTATTACAATATGTCCAATTTATCTTCTTCCTTTTTAAGTACTATAATTATTAAACCAATAAGTACCCCAATAATTACCATTTATTACTGACCCATCATTTCATATTCTCTAATTCTTACCGTAAGAATTTTGAACTCTTAAAATCTAATCTAAATCAAAATATTTATAATGCAAATCATCTATTTTGATTAAGCTGATCTGAAGTGGGGGAAAATCATTTTCTTAATCTTCTAATATGTAAATTTCTGCTTTCTATTCTATTATTATTATTTTTTTCTTAATCCCTGTTTTTATGTCTTTGAAATCTCAGGAACTCAATTTGGATGAACGTTAATGAGGCAATTGCTTTTCATAATTAGGAATATTGTAAAAGATTTTGTAATACCAATGGTAAGTCATATCTGAAATTCTGGACTAATGACTATGTCGATGATTCAATATGTCTAGAATGTTCAATTTGTGGTCTTCCACTCTTACTGTAGTGACTGCCTCTATTTAATTTTATGAATCTTGCGTTTCCTCCAGCACAATACAAGATGGATGTTGGCAATGACCAACAGTATAAATGGGAGACAATTTTTCATTACTTAATGCCAAGCAATCCTATCTCATTGTAAGTATTACTATTACTTTTGGTATTCAAATTGTTCCCCTTTTTCAAGTAGGATGCCAAATAGTAGCATTGTATTTTTTTTTCCACATTGAACATGCTGTTGATGAAAGAAAATTTTGATGGTATGTATATATCTCTTTTTCTATTTTCTTCGTGTAGGTGAAAAGTTACTTCCATAAAATTTCTATGCACATCTAATAACTCTTCAATGGAAGAATTCTATGGGTGCTCTCTAATATAACAAAACATGTAGTGTGAATAAAAAAAATTGAAAGAAGAAATATTGATTAAAGACAAATTTACATTAGAGGGTGCATGTGCAATCATAATGGTTTAAAAAGAAGAAGATAATGGATTTCAACGAAATAACTAAAAATCTGCCAATTTTAATGAAAGTGATGATGCCATATTTGTGGTCATGGTATTGAAGCTTGAAAATACAGGGAAAAAAAAGTTTAAATTTTTTTATTCAAATTACCTTTTTATTCTATGATTGCCAATATATTTTAGAATAGATATATGTTCAAACTCAATTAGATATAATTTAAATAATCTGTAGAGGAATAAAATTTCAATATTTGCATCATATACCTATTTTTATAGACTCACCATAATATATCTTTTTTATTATATATAATATAATGTGCATTTAGATATTCATAATTTTTAATTTTAATTTTTAATCTCAAAAAGTTTTTACATTTAATTACTCAACTTTTCACCTACACTATAATATATCTTCTTTATTATGATATTCTTTAACCTCCCAATATATATATATATATATATATATATATATATATATA
>JAJONQ010034608.1:0-10458 GCA_036250385.1 Solanum microdontum
CTCTTCACCCAACAATTTCGCAATCCCAAATTCACTTAAATGGTCAGCCATGTTTTCATATAGCAAAATGTTGCTAGACTTCAAATTATAATGCACCATTGGCTGTGAATAGACATTATGGAGACTAAATTGGGTATATTGTTGTTGTATGTTTAGTGGTAGTACTTAAGTAGAACGAGTTACATTAGACCTCAAACATACGCAAGTATCTAATAGTTTTAGCTTCATACCTCATTTGTTGTGCTAAGAATTAGTATCAACTGCTTCGTCACTTTAAGAGGTGAACTGTTACGAAGCTGTGTAACTATGTTTGCAAGGTGCTGAAGCGAAGCACCTTTGAGAAGCAAGATGCTCTATTAGTGTTTGATTTATAAATAGTATATATAAGTGTAATTAATACTTTCACATATGTAACTATTCCACTTCAACATCCAATAGTATGACGTTCGCAAAATATGTAGAAATTTTGCAGTTACTATGTTTAAGATAGTAATATTTTAATTTACTGTGATTTGATCATTTATATTAATCAATTTTAGGCCACAAATAAGACTACACGTTGGGCCCGTGTTAGCACGGGCCACACTTATCTAGTATTGTAGCTAGTTGTCTAAAAGCAGGAAACGGTCAATATATATATAGTTGGAATATTGTCATCACATAAAATCTTATCCTTTAATTATACATTAATTCACAATAGGATTACGTAGTTTGCCATGTAAAAAAATTCTTAGAATCTTGGCAACTACCTTCCATAATATGACACGTATCACTCTCGCGATTATCGGTAAGACACATGTCACATCCTGGTTAAATTGCCACATTTTTAACACCTGGCTATAACAACAAGTATTAGTTTAATTATGAGAAAAAACATTTTTATGTTACTGAAATAAATTTCACAGAAAAAAACTAAAAACTAATTGATAGTACTTTGCTTGTTGTCAAAGAAAAAACTAATTGATATCCCACGTTATATATAGATTTATACACCCTTGAATAAACATCATTTAATTAATTCTTATCCAATAAGTAAACTATTATCCTTCAAAACATTGTATCGTAGCATCTAGTATTTGCTTGGAAGTTTTTGTTGAAAGCAAAAGATACATCACATTTCATGTGAATTAAGTTTTTTTTTTTTTTTTATGGTTTTATTCCACGTGTTTCGATTAAAATTTTGAGATAAGACGGATTAAAAATTAATAGTCAATGAACCTCATATTAACTTGTACTCCATCTATCTATTATTTTCTGTGATATAATTTAATTGAGCACAATTTTTTTAAAAAAAATATGTCAAATGAAATTAATGATCAATTAATATATTATTATTGTTTAGTTTATCTATCGTCTATCTATCTGCAATAATTAATTATCTCTCATGATCATGCTTTATATTATAGGTAAAAACTAATTAGTTATCGGGTGTTTATAGTCTACCAATAAAAGTAAGACACATATCTTTCATACACGAGCCTATTACTTAATTACGTTGTTACCTTATTATTTTAGTTAGCTGAGGTTAAAATGATTAGTTAGATTGTAAACACTCGATGGTTTAGATAAGTGGACATTCCTATATAGTGTTAAAGAGGCGCATATATAGAATGACGCAAAATAATACTTGAGGCAACAAATTCAATTAATCAAAATTTAAAAACTGAAATTTCACTTTTATAATCAATGGGTTTAGCCAAAATATTTATAACACATTCCAAATAAGTTTAACTCATGGTTATATAACCAATTCTTCTGGTTCCATTTACAAAGTTTTCTTGTTTTATCAACAAATAATAACCCATCAATACAACAGAAACATTATTTGATTTTAAATTCGGAATGATGCCCTATACTCACTACATCAAAAATTATCATTAGCGGCAATTAATTCTTAATTACCGCTAAATATGTATTAGCACTCTTTGTATATGTCCCTAAAGACTTTAGCGACATTGGTTCTAATGACACTTAACTAATGTCGATAAAGACTTTAACACTCTTTATTAATGTCAATATTTAATGCCGCTAAAAATTGTTTTTGTTGTAGTGGTACTATAAAAAATTTATAGTTTATTAATTTTAAATATAAAAATATTTTTTTTATTTCTTGGCAAAAACATACAATAGGACCAAATTAGATGCTATTGTAAAGTGTTAACATGTGCTTGACGGACACTCATAATGTGATGACAATATACAAGCCACTAACTTAATTATAGCAAGAATTTTCTCAACTTTTTATATTCATATTTTTGGAACACTATTTATACACAATTCCATAAATTAATCATCAACTCTATGATCTAGCTAGCTAGATCCATCTACATTTTTTAAAAATGTCTAACATGGTTATAATGAGATTGATTAAGTGATAAAGTTAATTAGCTCAATAAATCAAATTAAAGAATGTTGTCTAGGTTCAAGAAAATATGTACCTAGACAAGAACCAACTAAAGATTCATGATAAAACATTTCAGACAAAGTTTAATTTAAGAAAAGAAAACATTATATATATTGTGCTCCCATAATGGAAGACGACATAGAAAAGCATGCATACACCAAGATAAGATTGAAAATGTCTGATTTGATCACTAGAGAAATTTAAGAAGGGGACGCAATTTGAGATTTTATTTAAAATATGATGAGATAAATGAGATATCTTTATATTAATTAATAAAAATAATTTGAGTATGAGAATATGAAGCGTTATGAATTAAGCTACGTAAATTTATGTTAGTCCAACTAAGTACTATAAATATTGAATATAACATATGGTTATAGGAGTAAGAATTAATCCAAAATGTTATTAGCTTAGGTAAGTTGTTGAGTTTTAAAAAGGAAAAGGAAAAAGGGGATCAATCAGAGCTAGATATAGAGAAGATTATGATGAATAATATTTTTCTTTATTAATGAAAGATTTTGAGTTGGAATTTGATAATAGAAAAAATTAGAAAGCAAAATTAAATAATTAAAAAAAGGTAGTGCTTTCTTGGACCCACTAGTGTTACCTAGGATAATAGCCTTTATTACAAGACAGTACTATTATATTCCCTTCAATTTATTTTACTTTGTCACTTTTTATTAAAAATAGATTATTCAAAGTATTTCCTTCCTTTGTTCGTTTTTAATTTTCTACTTTTAATTTTTTTTTAATTATTACTTCTAACTTTTAATATATCAAGCAAAGATCATATAAAAAAATCATGTTGTATCCTTGACATTATTTACTTATACCTTAAATTATTAAGAAAAGATCATATAAAAAAATCATGTTGTATCCTTGACATTATTTACTTATACGAAATATTAATTAATAGAGATAGTGTGATAAAATAGTTATATATGTGATTTTTTTTCTTAATAGGTGTGTCAAGTCCAAATTTGACAAATATAAAAATGAAAGGAGGGAGTACTTGATCAATTCACTTTTACTTGTCCACTGTTTCTAAAATTATATTTTCACTTTTACTTATCACTTTTAACATATCAAGAAAAGACCCAAAAAAATCTGTTTTACTCTCAACACTAATTACAATTTCCTAAATCATTTTTCATGATTTAAGATTATACATCAATTAATATGAGTATTATAGTATAATATTCATATTAATTATTGTTTCTTAAAGAACACGTAAAGTCAAAACTAATTAAGTACTTAAAAGTGAACAAATAAATTAATTACCAATTTAAAAGTCAAGATATAATTAATTGTTTGTTTCCACTTTTATCCTTGATGCAGAAGAGAGGAGTTTAAAATTGGAAAAAAATAATAAATAAGGATAGTAATTTTTTTTTCAACTTACCTTCTACTTAATCATTTTCTTTAAGAAATGTATAAAACAAGACACGACACGTAAAATGATCTTGAGGAATTGAAATATGTCACACATGAGTTTTTTAAAAATAAATTGTACTAATAAACAAATGTAAATACATTTGCTTGACAAAAAAGTGCTAAAATTATTTGATATTTACAATGCTCATACATTTCGTAAAGTTGTTCAAAAAATAAGAGTTAGGTGCCTACGTAGTTTATTTTCTTCTTAATTTCTTTTATTAGAGAAAAATAAAACAAATCCCAAACATTAAGTTTTTTTGTCCAAACTTTGTTTGGTTGGAATATATATCAACTCTTTGGCATATTTGGCTATTATTACTTAAGTTGAAGTATGTACAAATTAATTAGTGGCTTCGTCAAATATATATGATTAACACACTCTAAAATGACTAATGTGTCCTATTAAATTGCTAATTATATATGTTCACCCCACGTCGACTTATTTTCCCTTTTAATTTCCACTTATTGCTTTCAAGAATAAATCAAAGTGAGATCAAGCAAAACCATTATCTTGAAACTCTATATTCCCTCCGTCATGTGAGGTAGTTTGACTCGCACTAAGTTTAAGAAAGAAAGAAAGATTTTTTAAACTTGTGGTCTAAAATGAATTGATAGAAATTTGTGTGGCTATAAATTTTCTCATTAAGGGTAAAATAAATATTTTAAAGTTAAATTGTTATTTAATATAGAAATATGTCATTCTTTTGGGAACTGACTAACAAGGAAAGGAAGTCATATAAATTGGGACGAATGAAGTAGTAAATTTCAATTGAGACAAAAAACGTCAAATGATTTTTTTTTATTTTCTTCGTTCGAGCTCAGTTTAAATTATTTAATTAATGTTATGCTTATTTTTTTATTAAATGGTGTCGATATTTATAGAAAAAAAAAAGATAAGAATTCAATTATCATATTTATAAGTAAAATGTATTCTTAATCCATTGATTTAGTTTGATTTATTTTTTTAAGATAGAAAGGTGTTGGTTTCAATACTACTTAACCACAATTTAAAGCAATAGTATGTCCTACTTTGCAAAAATATGTTTAGGTTAAAGTACAAACCTCCAACCTCAAAGAACAAAACAGTATTTTTATATATGAATACAGAAAAGGATCAAAATGTCATTTCATTTCATAAATAATCTAAAAATATCCTTCTTTCATCTATTAAAAATAAGTGCCACCAAAATTTTTTTAGATCTAAAATTATCCTTTTCTAACGGCATAATAATATTGCAGTTGATGTGGCTTTATCTTTTAACCTAATCAATTTATAGTAATAAAACGATAAGCACCAAATACAAAATTACAAATTATAGTCGTGTATAAAATAAAGGGAAAAATGACAAATATATACCTCTGAACTATCGTAAATGATATACAGATATCCTCCGTCATACTTTTGGGACATTGGTGCCCCAGCCGTAAAAAAACTAGAGCATATATGCTCTTCACTCTAATAGAAGACTAAATAGGGACACGTGACACAATCTTATTCGTCGATCCGATATTTAATAAATATCGGGTTGATGGATAAAATTATGACACGTGTATGTCCGTTAGTATAAAGGGTATATATGCTCTAGTTTTTGGACGGCAGGGAACCAATGTCCCAAAAGTATGACTGAGTATATCTACATACCATTTACGATAGTTTGGAGATATATTTGTCTTTTTTCCCTAAAATAAAATACTAACAATGTTGCTACTCTATATATTTATTTATTATTATATGATATAAAATATAATAAAACCATGATGCCAAGAGCATAAAGTAAAGGCTATAAGACCCAACTTTTTATAGAGCGGCTTCGTTTTTGTACACTATTTTGGAAGTTTCTCAACCATCCCCCCATTTTCTTCTTGCCACTTACTTTTTCTATCAACCATTCTTTTCTTCTAGTTTTTGTCTTTGGAATTTTTTTATTAAACCTATATATAGAGAGAGATGCTCAATATTAATTCATTCACCACAACTCACAACCCTACAATAATCACATCAAAGTCACAATCATAATCCTACAAATCTAATTGGAAAAGGGTCTACCTTGTGGAGCCCCCTCAATATTTTAACTATTTATGAGGAGAAATTATTAAGTGGATGATATATAACTAATTTGAAATGAACTCTAAATTCTAAAATAAATTAAAGTGCAAATAATATTGTCCAAATGCCTATCAATGTCATATACTATCATATTTAAATATTCTAATTGCACACGATATATGTCACCTTCCGACCTCTATTCACCAAAGCTAATACAGATAAAAAAGAGTTACCTAATATCTTTTGTTTCCATTGAATTTTGAATCATATACTATCATATTTTAGTAGACGTTTGGCATGCAAGTTCAGCTTGTGATTCAAACTTATGAAATAAAATTTGTGTTTGGAGATGCAATTGTATTTTATGATTTTAAATCACGAGATAAATTTCAAATTCTCTAAAAAACTTGGTTTGAAAATTTCATATCACGATTACACATTTTTCAATACAAAAATTGCACAACTTTATATTATTTTTTTTAAAAAAATCTTTTATATCTACACAATTTTATATGAGAGAAATTAATTAAAGGAGTGATGAAATATTTATGGAATATGAATATGATGATATAGTTACTAATGATACTGACCATGTAACAAACAGTAATCACAAAAGAACAGTAGCCAAACTCTTCACTGATAGTATTAACTGGTGTACTTTGGCAACATAGAAATAGCACTAATACAATAGAAATTGCATAAGATAAAGTAACGGGGATAGAGAATAGAAGGAGATGAGAAGCTTAGACTGAGAAGGGGATGAGAGGAGACACTCTTTTCTTTAACAATTTGCATCCCCCTATTTTCCCTAGAATGGGTTACTTATTAACCTAGATCCCACACATAACTCCTTAATATGGTATTGGGCTGTTTTTGGTATAACAGGCCTCGACCCATTCATAACAATACTCCCAACTCCAATAAGAACCTTGTCCTCAAGGTTCGAGTAAGCATGAGCATCCCCTGGTACAGTTAGATTGGTAAGCAACAATGAAGAAACTCAGTTGGCTGCCTGGAGTATTATAGACATGGTTGCATCATTCTTGCTTAGCAGCTGATTAATATGGCAAAGATGGGTACCCATGTGAGACATATCCAAAAAAAAAGCAATACACCTAATGATATCACCAAAACTTGTCGAAGCACTATTGGCAGCCACATTAAGGATCTTTAACTTCGTAACATGCTCAGACTCGTCAAATCTAGAATTATTCACCTCGAAGTATTGAGCAATAGAATGTAAAAGCTCTCCTTCCCCCAACTCTCTCCACTATAATTGATAACAACCAATTGCAACCATGTTCTTTTTGATTTACGATAAAATTCTCCCGCATTATCAATTGGAGTTCAGTTATAACTTTCCTCGCAATCACACATTTGTTCAAGAGGATAACAGAAACTAATGCATTACCTAAGCCATGATGTAATCCATGGCGTGCATCCAACTCTACTATCTCTATGACTCCATAAAGTGTGTAACCAGCAGAGTGCACTGCCTTTTTCTTAGATACACTCGTTAATAATTTTACCTCCCATAACTGTACCATGCCAACAAGAGCAGTTATATAGCAAAGATGCAAGACTGATGTTTGGTGGAAGTTGGCCAAGAACACATCATGTTTAATTGCATAATATTCAGTGAAGACTAGTGAATATGCAATTAGAGGACACATTAATGCGTTGCAATTATCGATAACAGAGAACCCCTTGAACCTGTAGAACTTTACACTCCCTAGTTGTCCGGGATCCCACACTCTACTCATACGATTTGAATATGCAATTAAGAGAAACTTGTCAGTACATCTCAATGATAGTAGTTCATCCACATTCTCTATGTAACCTGTAAGAGCCATTAACCCAAAACTTATTCCCGGATCCCATACACAAAGATCCACTGCAGTTGCCGGAACAGTTACAATAAGTATAAGAAAATTAACAGCAGGAACAAATGGAAATTGACTCAAAATATTTTGACCACTGAATCCCCCAATAGATTTTCCATTTTCCGCGGCAGGAAGCAATCGAACAGATTGCATAACACTTGTTGATATGAAACTCTCATTCTCCAAAAAGTATTTATCAATAGATAAATCTTTCGTCTCTAAATCAGTTTTCCATTTAGGAGAGCCACTACCAATAGAGTTAGGAACTACATACCTCGTTGGCATATCTTGTTCGAGATGTTTATTTGACAGCATAACTTCACAACCAACAAGAGGAACTAAGAGTGGTACCCCAGTCGCAATTGGTTATACTATGTCAGTAATCCGCAAACGTGTATTTGACATCATAGGTCCTTCCGTAGAAAAAGAAGCCAGAGTACCAGATGCATCCCTTTGAGGAGATTTGTCAAACAAAGCTACATTATCTAGTGAATTTTCTTCATCCACATCATTAGATCCTTTCGTATCATTTAACACCGAAGGAGGGACCTTAGTTTGAATACTAACATCTTTGCAGAATTTATCAATAGGTTCAGAAATGTCAGAGCTCGCAGTTGTGTGTGAAATTTCATCGAACACTTGACCTTCGGTAATGGAAGAAGGTTCCTGTAACAATTCTGCTTCGACTGATTTTGCATTCCCAATTTGAGGAGTTCCTACGACTTCAAGAGTCGCAAACTCAATATTACTTCCAGTAATCAATGCCAAGCAATCCACATTGGTATACTTCTCTGGCAACTTCTCAAGCATATGGGCTGTATCCGTGTTCCCACTTATGAAGCCATCTTCCAAGTCAGATGATAGTGTGACATGACTTAGATCTACAATTGTAGAGGCAGAGGTCATTGGAGGAACAAATGTAGCATAGCGCCCACAGTTAAAATAGGCTCGTGAAGTATCTGTCATACTCACCGAAGCTATGAAGGTTCGTTTTGGAAACCGCATAAGCAATTTTTCTGTAAAATGCTTCCAATTGACGAATTGCTTGTTACGATGCAACCAACTAAACCAAGTAAGAGCTTCACCATCAAATAGAAGGAAGGAAGAGGTAGCCAGTCCTTCTCGTCGAAGCCAAGGTATGTGAAGTACAACTCTGCCCGAAAAATCCAGTTCTTCGGGTTGTCGTTGTCATTGCCACTGAATCTAGGTAGAAACATAGCTGATGATGGAGTTCTCTGGATGAAAGCACCAATGTAACAAACAGTAATCACAAAAGAACAGTAGCCAAACTCTTCACTGATAGTATTAACTGGTGTACTTTGGCAACATAGAAATAGCACTAATACAATAGAAATTGCATAAGATAAAGTAACGGGGATAGAGAATAGAAGGAGATGAGAAGCTTAGACTGAGAAGGGGATGAGAGGAGACACTCTTTTCTTTAACAATTTGCATCCCCCTATTTTCCCTAGAATGAGTTACTTATTAACCTAGATCCCACACATAACTCCTTAATATGGTATTGGGCTGTTTTTGGTATAACAGGCCTCGGCCCATTCATAACAGACCATGTTCAATTTTATTAAAGAATAGTATACTACAACTCATTTTTAATTTAATATATTTTTTATTGAAGTAAAATTCGGTGAATAAATATTGTATTCTTTTTAGTATAACTTTGACATAGTGTATTATATTTTCGTTATGAACTTTTGCTTATTTGATAAGATTGTATAAAGAATTGAGACAATTTTAATAGTTTTCACTACTTATATAAGAGTTTTTTTTTTATGTTTATGAGCAAAAAATATAACTTGAAAATACAAATTGCATGTCAAACAAAACTTTAATTTCATCTCATATAATAGATCATTAATCTATATATTCTACATTTTTTTTGTATATCTTAAACTTATTTATTTTTTCTTAGTTAGTAAACTTTTCAGCTTCAACGATCTACATATTTTGATTTCTTATTTAATTTTTTAAAAAACGATACTTGTTTTGAAATGGAGAGAGTAACCAACAGTTAAACGGTATATATCAAACCAAACACAAATTATCAGACGTTGACTGTCAATTAACCAATTAATAACTAACATAGAAATCATCAAATTAAGATCTAATTTGATGAATTACCAATTGAGTTTTTTCTAATCATAGATAAAATTATAAATGTGTGATGATAACGTTTGAACCTTCAACTCATTACGTTACTCGTTATTGCAACTCAACGTCCTTGCTATTCCATATTGCTTGCTCCATAAGTAGTTCTTAATAAAAGATTAATTAAATAAAATTATTTAATAAAAGATGAAGTCAAAATTATAACATTGAGTGTTATGTTGGATAAAACAACTGTTACATTTGATTTCATTCATAAATTTATTTATTTTCCAGTTATTTAAGAAAAATAATGAATTTTTTAAATTTAAGTTTCCTCAAGTTTGACCGCAATAAAACAATTCAAAACGTTTTTTAATAGAATATATAGAATAATATGCTACAAAGCTGAATAAATACTTTGATCCAGTAAGTTGCTTTCAATTTGAAGAAAAGAAATTGAAGAAGACAGCTCAATTGGTTAACGGGAGCAGTTTGTCTGAATATTTTATGTGTTCGTAACCGATATACTTTAATTATTTGTGAGGATCTCTTTAAACAAGCATAAGATTATAGCCAAATCT
>JAJONQ010034620.1:0-11209 GCA_036250385.1 Solanum microdontum
CATGACTTGGTTTATTTACTTCGAGCAAGTCCAACATTGTAGGATCATCTTTAATGTTAAATTTATATTGTTCTACAAAGTTTCGAGCCATATCTTCCCATGCGATCCATTTGTCAAAGTCTTGTTTGACGTACGAAGTGAAGGCTATTTGTGTAAGCTTTGAATAAATAATCTCATTTGGAGAGCTTTATTATTTCCTAAGCCAACTAATCTACTGCAAAAAGCCTTCAGATGTGCAATTGGGTCACCATGCCCGTCAAACATGTTAAATTTTAGAATTTTAAATTCTGATGGCAATTCAACTCTTGAGTGCAGACATAACTTCTTATACCTCAGGTCATGAACATGTTTTGAGTTTAGTCTTCCATTCACCTTCTTCTCCAGGTCATGCATTTTTTGTTGTAGTGAATCTAGCTTAGACTTCTCCAGTTTTTCATATATTCCCTCACTTCTTTTGCAAGGCATCAAAATTGATGTGTGTCAGAGATACTTGTAGAGAGAGGGTGTGAGTAGGAATAGAAGGTTAATTGAAAATTCAAAGTCCAAATACTAGACAACCTTTATGCAATAGAAATAAATCAAACACAAGCACGAGGTAGAACATAACATAAGTAAAAGAAAACATGACGAAATTTAAAATCTCAAAAGAGTGACAACATACTTTCAGAGCATGATAATAATAACAAAAGAGTTGAAAGAGTGAATAAAGGTCACATAAGTGTTAAATAAAATAAACACCCTAAACGCAAAGGATCTCGTTGACCCAGAGGTAGGCCTAAAATGACAAATAAGTGATGCATAATAATTGATTCAAGCAATTTTTTTTTCCAATTTGGAGTTTAGAGTCAGAGAAAATAAAGAACAACACACTTTTATTTATTCAACTTATTACATCATAATGGAAACTGAAAATAAACTATAGTAAAAAGGTAGTATGGGAAAGTGAGCCCTAAAAAATCAACTTCAAAAGTGTTGGTCTCCAATGTTGGACATCCCTTGAACCTTTAACATCCTAATCTTTGTAGGAGGGACTGAGACTACTCATAAATTTATTGATGAATCTTTAGCAGATAATCTAGGGTATGACTCATATCCAATCAAGCCACAAATTGTTAATTGCGCTTTTAGGGAAAGGGTGACTTTCAGAATATGTAACAACATTCAAGTCATAATGCAAGGTGTCCTGTTTAATGTGAAGTTGTATCTGCATTCATTATCGTCAAATTGAAGTGTCCATTGGTTTCCTAATATCATCTCACAATTTGACGACAATGGAAGCAGATCCAACTTCACATTAAACAGGGCGCCTTGCACTGTGACTTGAAAGTTGTTACATGCTTTGGAAGCCACCATTTTCCCAAAAGTCAAGTTAGCAGTTTGAGGCTTGATTGGATATGAGTCGTACCCTAACTTATCTTCTAAGGATTCATCAATAAAATTATGAGTAGTCTCAGTCTCTCCTACAAATATTAGGATATTCAAGGGTCTCTCTCATGGTATCCGATCAGGTAGCTATAACACCTTGAACTTCAGTCAGTTTTCAAGTTTTGGGTCAACTTCAAAAGACCATATCTTTTAGCACATAAAGAGTTTGGTGGCCTATGAGATATCAAATGAAAGGTATTTGAGTTCTCTTTCCAACGCCGCCAAATTTGCTATATTCCGAGATCCGAGTTAAAAGTTATGGCTGTTTGAGCTACGCCTCTCCATTTAAGGCTTTCCATCCTTTTAGGAAAGGGTCTTTTGGTTTTTTCCTTTCACCCACTTATCTTAGCACATTTTCCTGACCCAAATTAAGGGTTTAATCAGATTTTGAATTCCCCATTCACGTTCAAAACACTTGGGGATTTCAGGGTTATGTTTCAAGAAGAAGAAAGGGCTAAGTTCAAGCGTTCATCAAGAATTGAGGAATTTCACCAAGAAACATCGTTCTTTCCAGGTATGTGAGGTTTCACATAATGATGGACTTGTTCTTCCTCACGCCAGTCATGCAATTCTTTCACTAAATTTGTCCAAGAAAATATTTATGTAAGGATTTTTGAAGAGTTCTTTAGTTTTAGTCCCATTCTTTAACAATGGAGGCTTTGAGTTCTTGAGGTGAGGGTCTTGCGAATGAGTGGTGTTTGTTGATAGAATTTAAGTGAGATTCAAATGACAGTGCATTGGTTTGTATTTGTGGATAGAATTTGAGTGATATTTCAATGAAATTGCATTTGGTTTTTTTGAATTGAAGTGAGTCTGGAAAAGAAAGAGAAAAATGACCAAATGTTCACGTCCAGGCCCGCGTCGCGGAGACGCTTGAAATTTCCATCTTTAGCCGATCACCTCCCCTCCGCGTTGCAGAGAGGACACATAGTCTTCTGTCTCGAAAGTCTCTTCGCACCCAAAAATTTAATTCTCTCTCTGTGTCGCGCCACATATACGCCAGGGTCGCCAGACCTTTTCGTCTTCGTCCTTCATCCCGTATGTGTTCCTTTGAGTCGTGTCTTCGTTCTTTTCTTGATATTAACTCTTGAAGTTGATATATCGTGAGTTTACGGTATTTTTAATACATTTCACTTAAGAGTTGTGTGTGTCTAGGGCCATTTTGTTGTGGTATTAATGTATTTTTATCTTGTTTGCAGGAAATAAGTTCGGACGTGGGAGTTAGGCAATAGTTGAAGAAATATTGCAAAAAAAGCCATTTACGGACATGACCTACGGACCGTAGGTCCAGTCACGGTCCGTAGGTGCAGGGCGCAGATTGATGGAAAAGGCTTGAGGAAATAATCAGGGAATTCTTGTCTAAGTGTGGAATCACGACCATGATCGACGGACTGTAGTTCGACCTACGGGCCGACCTACAGGTCCGTCAACTGATTCAGAAAAGGTGTTCCAGTACCTGATTTTTATCAAACTAAGTATGAGACTACGGAATAGGATCCACGACAGTGGATTGAGTCACGGTCCATACTGTTGAGCCGTCATCCGTTACTGAGAGATTGGAGTTTCAAGCTTCTGAAAAATTGCCTAAGTCCCAAACCACGGAAGGGACCTACGAACCGTAGGTCAGTGTCGTCAACTGCAACCGCGTCCAGAAACTTTATTTCCTTATTTTGTTTCCTTTTTAGTTGGGACTTGTTTTTCTATATATAGGGCATGTAAACCTCATTTTTTGGGGTTAGACCTTATTAGTTTAGTTCTAGTTTTTAGCTTCGGAGATTAACTTGCAACTTTAGCAATTCTTGATTTTCTAAGTTCGTTTTGAAGATTTTGGCTTTGAAATTCAAGTTGAGATTCTGGGTTTATTCTTCTCATTACGTAAGTTCATGATTTGTTCATCTAAAAATATGAATTGTGCTCTTGCTACTATGGGTAACTAAATCCACAACTAGGGTTATGGGAACCATGAACGATTAACAACGTATAAATAGTAACTAAGTAATTTTTTAATAGTGTTATTGCATGCATTGATAATTCTTTCGTTAAGAAGTCTTTTTAGCGGTTGCAAATGTTAGAACTCACCTTGTTGCTACTTGCCGGACCAAGGAGGTAGTTAATAAGAAAAGAATTATCAACATAGATTTAGTGTGATACTATCTAATAGTCTAATGTCAATTGGTGCAAGGGTGAAAACTAAGTCATACATTGATGTGATGTCTAATATGAGGTAAAGGTAAGAGTTAGTAAGTTATACACACGTAGCCGGACTAAGGTGCGGGGTGAAATTCTCTAGTTGCCAGACCAAGGAATTAGAGATACCTAACTTATCACTTTGCATGTAATACACTAGGAAAGGATTACTATTACTAGGATTACCGCGTTATGAGCTTATAGGGAACACGTACACCCTAGTTTCTCTGTCATCTTGATAACAACTAAAGTTTGAATCTTGCTCACTAATTATTCACATAATTTCCTGAATTTGTTTCACAAATCCCCCCCCCTTTAATTACTTGTTTCGGAAGTACGTTGACTAAATGAATATAATCGTAAGTTAAGTTTAAGTCTAAACCATATTCCTCGTGGGATCGACCCTAACCTCCAAGTTGGGTTCTTTACTTGATAACAATAGCTTATACTTCTTTAGGGAGGTGTAATTTGAGCGTATCAAATTTTGGCGCCGCTATCGGGGTCTCGTATTGCCTGACCCGACCCAGATCTCTTTTAAATAAAACCCTCCATTTTTCAAATCATTCCCCCACTTCCCATATTCTCTCCTAACTGTTTCTAACTCCTCCCAATCCCATAACTGCCTCATTATATGCCCAAATCACTCCCATCTTCCATACACATCATCAATCCCAACTCCTTTCCATTCCTTTCTTCCCCAATATTTATGTACTCCCATTTTTGTTTGCCAAGAAGAATTCAAGGTCCGAGGTTCGGTGTCCAAAAGGTCGAAGAAGTTTAAACAACACACAATTACCCACTTCCATTGCTTCTAAGGTACTTGATTTCGAACTTAACTTTGAATTTTGATATTCATTGTTCAAAATATGAAGTCATGAAGTGGTTCTTGACCTTGGATTGTTGTTGTATGAAATTACATGTTAAACTAAAGTTAGAAACACTGTTGGGACGATAGATTGTGATTGTGTTGTCTTTGTAATATGTTCAATCGAAACAAAATAGAGTTGAAACGCAAGTTTTGACTTAGGGTTCCTAGGCTCGTATGCAATTCATGTTAAAAATTGAGTAATCGGAACCCTTGGGATGACAAACTAGCATAAATTGTGTTGAAATACATGTTTAGACTTAGGTCAAATGTTTGAATTGGTAAAAAAATGGTTTCGAATTGAAGCATGTCTGATACCTGGCAGACTTGACCCACGAGTCCCTGTCTACGGACCGTAGATCAGGTCCGTGGTTCTGCACTCCACAAAAATATGCTAAGTGTTGAACCACGGAAGTGTACTACGGTCCGTAGTTCAATCTACGGACCATTCTGCATAGCTGTGGTTCACATTAGAGACCCCTTTTTTTGGTACTCTAATCTACTGAGGGGACCTACGGACCGTGGATCCATCCACGGACCGTAGGAACCCATAGTGGGTCATGAGTTCAGTCACTACCCAATTTTTTTTTCAGTTTTCAGTTTGGTTCGTTCTTTGTTCTAAAAATTTTTTGAGTGTGTTTTTAGTTTATATTGGTACTAATTCTTACTCCACAGGTACAACGGTCCCAAAGAAAGCTCCAGCTGTCATCGCAAAGGGTAGATCCAAATCAACGACACCAACCCGTCGGCTAATCGATGAAGATAATGTTGAACCCACATATGTTCCCCCTACGGGAAAGACATCACTCACGTCACCCCAGACTACCCGGAATCAATCCAAGCAGGTGGTTCCCGATGTAGTCACTGTCTTCCAGTTGATGAGGGGATACACTGATTGGTTCACCGGCTGGGTCTGCTTTTGGCTTTGAGTCCCACTCTGCTTA
Organism: Solanum microdontum; assembly: GCA_036250385.1. Taxonomy (NCBI): domain Eukaryota; kingdom Viridiplantae; phylum Streptophyta; class Magnoliopsida; order Solanales; family Solanaceae; genus Solanum; species Solanum microdontum. The sequence continues at coordinate 5,422 of JAJONQ010034620.1, forward strand.
AGGGACTGCTTCTGGCTCCGCAACGGGCTTGAGTTCACATAGTAGGGCTACCTCGTCTAATGAGGCTACTAGTTCAAGGGAAGTTCCCATGCCACCAAACACCGACCCTGCTCCGATTGCTGAGGAGCCTTACAGATGGTGCGTTGAGGGTCAACGACAAATCTACAAGGATGCCAGGATATTAAATGAGAAAAGGAAGATGGCCTGACTTATCACAGATGAGCTCAGAGTTCTCACGAGGAGCCTACACACCATACCCGACATCCACCGGCTCTATCAGCAACACAAATGTGAGTGGATGGCTCAAAGCCCTGGGACTTATAGCGAGGAGATAGTGAGAGAATTATATGCCTCCTATGCTGCCACACTCCATGGCTCTATCGACAAATGGTCCAAGCCCACAACCCAGGCACCTCTCACTTCCAATCTAGTCTGGGATTTTCTGGTGGACATTTCGCAGATCACCATCAACCAATTTCTCTACGGTCCGGGCACCACTTGGGCACTCAACACCACCGAATTTGACTACCAGTGGGACATTGTGAGGAGTGGAGCGTTCCAGAGGAATGCAGAGTAGAGGGAGGCTGTATTATTTTGGTTGGCCAGGTACATAGAGGTGAATGGAGAGCACGTGGAATGGGTCAGCACACCGCGCTTGGGTATTAAAAAGGCCACCCTAAATTTGGTCGCCAAGTTCTTCTAGCTTTTGGTACTGAATAGGGTATCACCCACTAAGGCCGATAATGTGCTTACTTGGGATAGAGCGGTGATGGTTGCAGCTTTGGTAGCAGGGTTCGATATTGACTTTGCACTTATGCTATTGGCAGAGATCCATGAGAGGGCATTCAGCCCTAGCGCTACCTTATTCTTTTCATGTATGATTTTGCAATTGTGTGGAGTGTCCGGGGTGCCTATTTGGCATTGTGACACATTGGTACAAGTGACCAGAACCTTTGACATCGACCTTATTCGGGATGAAGCAAACGCAGCTTCCCCACGATGTGGTCTACAGATTGAGCTGCCGCCATTAGGAGCATATTTAGTAGCTGATGTGGAGTAGATGTAAGGTGAAGACCCTGTCCCTCCAGCCCACACTTATGATACCTCGGCCTCCCCATCTCAGGCCGCCAGTTGGGCCCCTAGCTAATCCAGAGCCACCCCATCTTCCGGAGCCGCTGTAGTACCCTTGGCTCAAGTTCAAAAATTGGAGGCTCAGATAGCAACGCTGCTCCAACATGTGAAGCCATGGATGCAGCGGTTTATTGCAGAGTCCGAGGATAGGATGGAGACCATGATGGACCGAAAGGTCCTGGCCATTCATAAGCACTTGTATGCCTTTGAGTTGAGAGTCTTCGCACGACCAGCCCCCGCCACTGATCTCTCCTCTATTCGGAGCAAGTTAGACAGTCTTCGGGCTGACCTTGATGCCATCCTTTCCCCACATGCAGATGAGCCAGAGTCTGTACCTACTGCACTGGCTGATAATACAGTGCTTGAGGCTCTATACAACGCGGAGGTACCGCAGTCCGAGTCCACCCGTGCCCAAGGAAAGAGGCACCGATGTAGCCACACCTCTGATGCTACTGAAGATGCAAGGGCAAAAAAGAGGGAGCGCCAATAGAAGGAGCAGGTGAGAAGTGCTTCCATAGTGGATGGGAAGTTGCACCAGCAGAGGGTTCGTGAGAGTACTATTGGTACATCGAGTTCTGTGCCCGCTCTGAAGGCGGTGCTACTGTGAGGGATGATGTGAGCACTATTGATTGTGTTGAGATGATATATGGGAGCGCGACAGATGGCATTCTCCATGATGATCCAGCGGGCTTTGGGAAACCGGACCCACCCGCTTGTTGATAGCCTTCGGCGCATAGCGCCACAGGTTTGCTTCACCCGATCTTTTACTCTTAGTTTTTGTGCATTGGGGACAATTGCACTCTATTTTTTGGGGGGTGGGTGTAAACGGATTGTGAGTGATAATGTGAAGTCTGAGTAACCCAACTTTTAATCCTCTCTTGGGGTTTTCTTGCCTGTGTTCTTTTCCCTCAAGAGACTGTTTGAATTTCTGTCCGGCATGTGTTAGGATTGTATGTGTAGAAGCATGAGAAAGAATGAAGCATGATGACATAGTTAAGAATGTAAAATGATACCCGTCCAAAATTTATGATATGTGCTAAAATCTGTTGGCTAGAATAAGTTGAATGTGTTGGCTCTGATTATGACATGATAAAAAACCAACTTGATCTCATGACTTAAGCTAAAACTTGAACTATGTAATCTGATAATCTGATAATGAAACTATGTGCCAAGAGTGTGTGAGAATGGTTGATTGTTCAGACAGTTTTGTACCAATCTAGAACTTTCCCTGTTGGTCCTGCTAGGATAATCTAGGCTAGAAGTTAGGAAGTGATCATAGACCATTGTTCAAATTAGTCCACTTAAGCCTAAACTGATCTAACCAAATGGTAGCATTACTCCCTTTTGATCCAAATATTTAAGCCTAAAATTGATCAATTCCTTTTGATTCACATAACTCACCTTTCTTTAAAAACATTGTCTTGGCCCCGGTCCCTCCTTGGACATGTGCACCTTGACTTAGGACAAAAGACTAAGTTGAGGGTGACTAAGCCCAAAAGTTACCTTGATCTTGGCCCTGGTCCGACATCGGACATTGTGCACCTCAACTAATGCAAAATGCATAAGTTGAGAGTGGCTATGAAAAAGGAAACCAAATGGAAAAAAGGTATGAAAAGAGTTGTGTTGTAAAGAGAAAAAGTATGAAAGAGGATGTGACTTTATGCAAATGAAGCAAAAGAAAAGTGTTGAAAGAAATAAAAGAAAAAGAAAGTGAAGGAAAAAGAAAGTGAAATAAAAAGAAGAAGTGAGAAATAAGAGTCAAAAAGCCAGAAGTCACATCCTTGGTTGAAAAGGGTTAAGGGAAGAAAGTAAGATGAAAAGTTGCAAAGAAATAGGTCAAGGAAGAGGTAAATAGCCAATGTAATGTCAAGTAGGGCATAAAGTCACAAAAAAGTACCTAAATGTACCACACCTGATCCCGAGCCTACGTTACAAGCTAAGAAAAGTCCTATAGTGATCCTAGCAACTAGTTTGGAGAGTCTAAGCAGTGAAAATAAAGGCAAGCCTATGGTATTGAGCACTAACTATACTTGAAGTCACTTCTGAGCGCGAGTGTTGAATGGATCCTAAAATTCAAAAATTCAAATTTTATGTGTGAAAAGGATTTCGTTTGAAGTTAGGGTACTAGTTACATTTTCAGAAAGTTGGTACCTTGGTAATAGTGAAACAGTGTATGTTATGTGTTGATTGGCCGATCATTGTCATATTTTGATCCGCATGAGTTAGCTTGTTGAGTCTAAGAGAAAGATTTGCACTCAAAAAAAGAGTCGAGATAGAAAGCCATGTGATTGCTTGTGCTTGAATGTTTGTTTATATACAAGTGTCGTTTAGAGTCTTAGTGCGTCGCTTGAGGAGAAATAATGAATTTAAGTTGAGGGTGTTGATATACCGTGAGTTTACGGTATTTTTAATATATTTCACTTAAGAGTTGTGTGTGTCTAGGGAAATTTTGTAGTAGTATTAATGTGGTTTTATCTTGTTTGCAGGAAACAAGTCCAGACGTGGGAGTTAGGAGACAGTTGAAGAAATGTTACAGAAAAATCCACCTACGGACCGTAGGTCCAGTCACGGTCCGTAAGTGTAGGGCGTAGATTGATGGGAAAGTCTTGAAGAAATACTTAGGGAATTATTGACTAAGTGTGGAACCACGACCATGATCGATGGACCCTAGTTCGACCTACGGGCCGTTCTGCAAGTCCGTCAACTGATTCAAAGAAGGTGTTCCAGTACCTGATTTTTATCAAATTAAGTATGAGACTACGGAGGAGGATCCATGGACCGTGGATTGAGTCACGGTCCGTACTATTGAGCCGTCATCCGTTACTGAGAGATTGGAGTTTCAAGCTTTAGAAAAATTGCTTAAGTCCCAAACAACGGAAGGGACCTACGGACCGTAGGTCAGTCCATAGTCCGTAGGTCAGTGTCGTCAACTGCAACCGCGTCCAGAAAATTTATTTCCTTATTTCATTTCCTTTTTAGTTGGGACTTCTTTTTATATATATAGGGAATGTAAACCTCGTTTTTGGGGATTAGACCATATAATTTTAGTTCTAGTTTTTGGCTTGGGAGATTAACTTGCAACTTTAGCAATTCTTGATTTCCTAAGTTCGTTTTGATGATTTTGGCTTTGAAATTCAAGTTGAGATTCTGCGTTTATTCTTCTCATTACGTAAGTTCATGATTTGTTCATCTAAAAATAAGAATTGTGCTCTTGCTACTATGGGTAACTAAATCCACAACTAGGGTTGTGGGAACCATGAGCGATTAACGAAGTATGAATAGTAACTAAGTAATTCCCAAATAGTGTTTTGCATGCATTGATAATTCTTTCGTTTAGAAGTCTTTTTAGCGGTTGCAAACGTTAAAACTCGCCTTGTTGCTACTTGCCGGACCAAGGAGGTAGTTAATAAGAAAAGAATTATCAACATAGATTTAGTGTGAAACTATCTAGTAGAATTAATGTCGATTGGTGCGAGGGTGAAAACTAAGCCATACATCGATGTGACGTCTAATATGAGGTAATGGTAATGCGGGGTGAAATTCTCTAGATGTCGGACCAAGGATTTAGAGATACATAACTTATAGCTTTAAATGTAATACACTAGGAAGGGATTGCTATTAGTAGGATTACAAAGTTATGAGTTTATGGGGAACACATAGTCCCTAGTTTCTTTCTCAATTTGATAACAACAAAAGTTTGAACCTTGCATTACTAATTACTTTCATAATTTCCAAAATTTGTTACACAAATCCCCCCGTTTTACTTGTTTGTCTCTGAAATACATTGGCTAAACGAATATAATCGTTATTGAACTTAAGTCTAAACCATACTCTTCGTGGGATCAACCCCAACCTACAAGTTGGGTTCTTTATGTGATCATGATCGCTTACGCTTCTTTAGGGAGATGTAATTTGAGCGTATCAAATTTTGGCGCCAGTGCCGGGGAATATGGCTTTTAGATTAAGTTTAACTACATTATTAAACTTTAGTCAAATATTTCCTAATTTTACTTTTTCTTTTGTTTTTTTCTCTCTCAGGGTCTTACTTTAGTGTATGCAAAGTACACGGAGCCAAGGCGAACCACTTACTCCCTACGATCCAAAACTGAACTGAACTTTGTGGAGAATGAATTATCAAGGAGTTTCGGTTAATCCTATCGGAGGAGAGTTAGGTGAAAGATTGGGATTGCAACCTCCGAGAGTAGGTGATAAGAACTATCAAGTGCCAGCTGAAAATAGATTGGGAGATGCATTGAGGGTACAAGACCCACAACAACCTGACAATTTTAGGGTCAACCTTAATATTGCTGATTCTGATGGACCTCTTGTCCTACTGCCTCTACCTCAGGGGCATACATTTGTGGTGTCCAGTAGCTTGATGCAGATGCTTACAGTGAGGGGCTTCTTTGCGGGTTTGCCAGTGGATGATCCACATGCCCACATAGCCAAACTAAACCATGTCTGCAAAAGCTGCATAGGTCGACCAGATTGGGATATGAATGTCATTGGGTTGCGTATGTTCCCCCTATCATTGACCAGAGATGCTGCAGTATGGTTCAATGAACTCCCCTACAACTCAATCTATACATGGGAGCAGTTGACAGAGGCGTTTTTAGCAAGATTCTTTCCGGTGTCCAAGAAGTTGAACAAGAAGGAT
>JAJONQ010034621.1:0-10609 GCA_036250385.1 Solanum microdontum
CCCCCCCCCCCCCCCCGATACCGTCGGGAATTGTGATTATTTTCCCAGTATAAATCTCTTAAGTTATGATTGATCACTCGTGTTACTTCTACTTTTTTCTAAGATCTCATGTGTTTAAATAGGAAGGTATGGAGGTCAAAGATTTGAGTAGATGGTTAGTAGATAGTCGAATGTTGTCGTACTTCTAGTAGAATGATTTATGTAGCTCGGAGTTTCTTTTTCTCCTCGGTGTATTAATATTTTATGATACACTTGTTTCTTACATTGCTACTACGTTCTCTCTTTTTCTATCTTACTTTCCTGTGTTGGTTACTTTTCTTTTGAGCCGAGGGTCTATCAGAAACAACCTATCTACTATAACGTTTGCTTACATCATACCCTCCCTAGATCGCACTTGTTGAATTACATGGCGATGTTGTTGATGATTTCCTTTATTTCTTTCTAAGATTTTGTGTGTAAAGCTAACGATCTCTCGCAATTTACTCGTAAGTTACTAATCATATCTTGCACGTTATATCCTTTTCAGGAACAAGATACATATGCACGTCAGCTGCCTATGTTGGATTCATATGGGAGAGATATTGCTTCTGAGTTTGATAGGCTTCTACGTTTGATTGATTAGATGGTAGTTATGATGAATTGTGTTAAGTATGGAATGGTTTTGGTACGTTTGGTATTGATAGATTTGAGTTCTGGCACAAAACTTGATGAGCGTTGAGAACATGAATGATTATGTAAAGTGCTCATGAACCCATGCACTCCTCCCTAGATTATGTAAAGTACTTGTGAACCAACTTATGCATCCTTCCCTAGATTATATAGAAAGCACTGCAATTATTCTAATAAATTACTTAATTTTTATGTGGGAACTAGACTAAAATTTGAAATATCCATCTCCAAAATTTTATTTGTTTGAATCTTTAGCAACACTACAAACAAAAGCCACATTTTTCCTCAAAAAAATTTATGGCCTCTCTTTTTAGTATTTTCTTCAATTTATTTCTCTGATTCGTAAAGTGTGTTTCCTTAAATAATGATGATATTTTAATCGTTTTCAAATATAAAATTCGTTAAGAACTATTATAAGCTGATTTTTCTTTTGTGATAATAATATTAAGAGAAAATGGCCAAATGCCCCCTCAATCTATTACACAATTCTCAACTACACACCAATACTTTACGGGGGTCCTATTACCCTCTTGAAATATCTTAAACTAAGATATTAACACCCTTAAAACGTCACCCTCAAATCTTTGTTGGCTAGTGTAATACACGCGCCTATTTTTCTTTGAATAAAAAAAATACCAATTTTCTCTACCATTCTTGCCCTAATCACCATTACCAAATCTCATCGTCATTCTTCCTCTTCCTAAATCTTTTTTTATTGTTTCTTCGTTGTTTCAGGGTGACTCATCTCCTTCAGTCCACCTTCATCTCCACCACACCACACTATACCCGCCAACCTTTGCCCTTTTTTTTTTTTTTGAATGTTTTCCCAATTATCTATTTGCACAAAACTCAATTGTTATTGTTAAATTTGAGTTCATCATTATCTTTGAAGATAGTTCTTTTCCTATTGGTTCTCAATTGCACTTCTTGATGAATTTGAAGATGAATTTTTTCTTGAGAAATCTCAAATTTTAATACCCATTTTCAATTGTAGTTAAGAAACTTTGGTTGCTACTATAAATGAAAAGATGTCTCCGATGGAAGCTGCAATTTTATCTTTTGAGGTCGAGCTAAAATTATTCTCCATCAAGGTGAAGGATTTGAAGTGGCCTTTTTTCTTTCTTTTATTATTTTGTCTAAAATTAGAGGAAGATTTAAAAGGTATTGCTACTGAAAAGTATTGTGTGAATTAAAAATGAAAGTATGAAAAGATAAAATTCTTGTATTGATAGCCATGGAAACAAGTCGAGTTGAAGAGATTTGTAAGAGAGGGGATGATTAGAGATGTGCAAGAGTGTGTGTGTTTGTGTGTGTGATTTTAGTTGATTAAATTTATTAATTATTCTAGTATCTAATTATGAACTGACAGCTGTCAAATAAATTAATGTTAACTTGTTTATTTGTCTCACACTTGCCAATAGGAAAGTGAATACACTTGCTATGCCACATGATGATTTAAGGGTGTTAATATATCTATTTAAATACTTCAAGGGGGTAATAGGACCCCCATAAAGTATTGGTGTGTAGTTGAGAATCAGACAATAGAATGAGGGGGCATTTGACCATTTTCTCTTATATTAATTATAATTTACTTGTCAAAGTCAATTTTTTGGCAAAATTTTATAGCATTAAACCTCACGATAGCTAGTATTGTGCACCCATTTTCTTGAACTCTTGGAAATGCCTCTGAGCGCATGTTGAGGAAAAGGTTAGGCATGGTTGAGGAACTATTTAGTGAAAATTGAGACTCATTCGAAAAAGATGGAGACATTATTGCCTAAGATTAACACAAAAATGAATTATTCGATAGGGATATGAACTTCTCGTGTATATGTACTGATAATCGACTAAAGAGGAAACATAAAGTAGTTGACAAAATATGATTAATGACTATTCCGTGGGATTTATACTTAGCATCGAGATAAGGTCGGGTTTCTAATAGCGATCTTCCTATCACATAACTATGTGCCACCATAGCTTGTCTTAGATAGACATTAGCTTGTGGATCCAGTTCAGCTCAAGTTTTATGGTTCTTACCTTGGCAAGTAAGGACATCACTTTTCAATATGGGATTGACACCGAATTCCATGTTATAGCTCACATAGTTTATGTTGGTTAAAGGTAAACTTCGCACAATAATCATCATTCCCCGAGCCTACACCCTAGACGTGGCCGACACTCGGAAACCATTTTTGGCCCCAAGCGAATCCTTGGCCTGGCTCAACTCTCAGCGGAAGACATACTCAATACAAGATAAACTCAAATGTAAAACTTTAACTCAAAAGTATCAAATCATTAACTCAAAATATAATAAAATATTCAATTAGCCAGAAATAGGCAACTCAAGTCTTTAAAACATTTAATAAAAGAAAATGAAACAGACTTCTCAAACTCCACAGTCTATCTATGAAGCATCTAAATGACAAATATGGAAGTCGGGACAAAACCCACGACATCCTATCAAAACTGAAAAAGTAACTTGAATCCTCCGGAAGGAAGAAGGCTCACCAAAGCTAACTCGAACTGTTGTGGTATCAATGAAGTGCCGGTTGATGACCCTAATCTCCTGTATTTGCTTCATGAAATGATGCAAGCCAAATGGCATCAGTACATTGAATGTACGAGCATGTAAGAGGAACACTGATCATAACATAAAAGCTTGAACTTGGAAAGAAGGAAGCATACTCAACTCAACTCCACCTCAACTCATGGATACTCAACTCAATACAGTATAAAAACAACAATAAAGAGGCAATTTATATAAATCATTTAAATTGTAGATAACAACTCAATGTATTTACAAATACAATTAGAACTCTTATTTGGGAGATTCTCTAACCCACAACTATCAATATGACCTGTGTGATAGTACAACGTCTCGCCCACGCTGCCAGAACTTTCCTATACCTTGCCGGAGTATAAGACATCCTCAACTAAGTGGATCCACTAAGTTGTCCTTAAAAAGCAATAAGGAATCATGCAAAAAGTATGACCCTTTCTACCCATATTGACTACATGGATTATGAGGACTTTGAGTTGTTTAAACTCGTCGCCATATCGGTGCTCAATACTACTCCCAATAATATAACTCAGCTCATATGTTTAAAAGTATTTCCTCATCCTCAAATTTTGAGACTATTACTCAAAACATTCTCTTAAAAGAGACTATACTCAAAAACACCTCATGAACTCATTTAGAAATCGATGTTTCCTCTCATTTTAAATGTAAAAACATTTACTCTTGAGAATATTTAGTTCCCGTATATTCATTTAAAAAAAATGAAAACTCAACTCTCCTTATCCTTATACTCAAGTCTTAAGTTTTAAAAGATTGTACAAGAATTCTCAGAATGACTGTAAAGAACTTTGAAGACTTTACTCTTAACTCTGCCTTGAATTTGAATTATGAATTCAAGCGTTATGATTCATGTTATGAAGGATAAGTCGATGTTTAGATGTATTATAGATTAGTTAGAAATTGAAAGAAGTTAAGCTACACTTAAAAAGAACTTAGACGGAGCAAAAGACGAAAAAGAAGTGGGGGCAGGCAACCCTGGCGCACTGCTGGCGTGGGGCACCAGACCTTGAACTTCAGAGGGATCATTTTGGTGCACTACAAGGGCGGCGCACCATCCCTCATGGCGCATCTGTGGCACGTCGCGCTACCCCTCCCCTAGAACGACTCGACAATTTTTTCTTCTCATTTTCTAATTCGCCTAGAATCGATTGATTTCCTCAAATTTTTATTAGATTCAATTACCAAATACAAGTACATGAGAATCTACTCTATTTTTCTCAAGAGCAACCTTCAAAGATTGAAATCCTCACCTCAAGAATTCATCAAACTCCATAATCAAAGCATGAAGAACAAAACCTCAAAAACATCCATCAAGAATTCAAATCATTCAACCTCAAGAACGAAATTACGGATGAAATTTACATGATTGTCATGTGGGTGAGTGAAACCAATTTACTATTTTTTTGAAAGCTGATGGGGTAAGGAAAAGACCAAAATGCCCCTCATTAATTTGGGTAAATTTCCTTAACTGGACATGCTGACTTCAAACAGGCATATCTCCCTTATTAGAACTCAAAATTTAGAAAACTCGGTGGCATTGGAAAGAAGATTCAAAGAACTTTTATTTGATAACTTATGGGCCACCTAACTCATCCCGTTCTGAAAGTTATGATCGTTTAAAGTTGACCCAAAACTCACAACTTAAGCATAACTTGCAAAATTTTCAACTTGACTTTTTCCAATTTAGTTCTTTCTAAATTTAGCTCTTTGCTAAGGTGAGATGTTACAATAATGAACAAAGGTTACTTTCTAAAGTATCTCATATGTGTTTTATAAGGTTTTTAGCTTGCATTGACCACATTTATGACTTTTGATTTCTAACATGTTATTTTATTATTTAGCTTGGTCATTGCATGTCATGTAAAGTCTTTTTAGCACGATTTCTTAACTCTTATACATTGTTATCATACTTGTGCCTACAATGTTTCACTAATGTAGGGTCCGACAATCCTATTCCCCATACTCGTGGCTGGTTGATCCTTTTGAGCTTTTGAAGATTGGTGAGTCCTCATGATCTGAGGGCCGATATTATTTTATTGATTTTAGGTTTTTTTTCTATCTTGCAGACTTCTTATGTGATGTATGGCTTACGTCCCAATATCTTTCTCTATGATGTAATAAACTGCCTTGAGACTTATGTTAGATTTCCAGTTTTGTCAAACTCTTTTGTATGAAATGCTATCTTTTGAACTCTTTACTTCTATTATATTGTTTGATGTATGCTAAGTGGCTTGGGTAGGGCCTCCCGGGGTTCTACCCGTCATGTTACGCCCAGGGTCTACTTTGGATCATGACATGTAATCTCTTTCAATTCTTACATTCTACTTTAGAATTTTTCTGATATATTGTCAAGCTTCAAAAATTAATCCATCATGTGTACTTAGTGTGGTATTTGTAGCATGAAAAAAAGTAGAATGTTCATAAATCTTATCCTTATCTTTCTTATAATAATCATTTTTAAAACATACGACAAATAGAGAAAGAATCTCTTGTAATAAGAGAAATATGAATCCTATATTGTGGGATAAAATATCTACCGAACATTATTACCAACAAACACGGTAAAAAAGAAAGAGAAAATGGTGAACCACCTCAAAAATGACAAATATAACTATAACCAAGAAATATTGAAATCATGCAAAAACGTGGGTAGCATTTACACCAACTAATGCTTCCATATCTGAAACAAAATTAAATTAATAATAATAATAATAATGATAATTAAATAATTAAAATTAATCTTTCAGATTTAATTATTGTATGAATTTTTTTTCTCTTAATATCGGACTAAAGCTAAATATTTGTTACAACTTCAAAGATAGCCATCATGAAAAATTCATGTCAACACAAATAAAGAGAAAGGTAGTGAGAAATACCCACAAAAATAGTACAATTTTTGACGTAAACATTTCCTACAATAAAATTGTTTTTCTCCTTCTCACATTTTCAAATCTCTATTTCGTGCATCTTTGAGAGCATCTCTTACCCGTCCATGGAGATTCTTCAACAGAACTACCAAATCAAAGACGAATCATGAAGTACAAAAAACAAACAATAATAGATGGCATCGAGGTGTATTTTAAATAAAATTTAACAATGGAGAAACCTTTTGAAAACAATTATTTGTCTTTTGTTCCAAAATTTGCACTTTTAAATTGAAGTTCGAACTTCAGTATTATATGTTAATTTCATATTTGGTCATGCACCCGGTCTTTCTAGTGGAGGTATCTCATGGTTAAGAACGTTAGCCATCAATCATTTATATTGAAGTAAGATTGACTGCGGACGAAAGTCATACATCCACCAATAGTCATTGTACAAATTAAATTCATTGATAACTTATCACCTTTAGGTAAAACCATGGTAATAAAAAGAAAAACAGTAGGGTCTTCTAACGAAAGATATAGGAATGGTAATTGAATCAATAATTCTAGTTACTATACTAGAACTTAAATTAGTTGTGATACTATCGGTTGATGCGTCTCATATATTTGATTTTAATGAGTTTGAATATAGGATTTTAATGATTGCTTGGAGGGAGTAATTCCTTATGCGATAAATCAATAACATTAGATTTAGTTCTTTCCTTCTTTCTTACTTTCATGGGTTGATATGGCCCTTTTTCGAGCTATAGCATAATTAAGTGATTTTTCTATTATAAAATAGAGTTGAACAACTTGTTGAAATAATTACAATTATTAGTTGAGTGACATTTATGTTACAAAATAAAATTGACTGACTTTTTAATATAAAATAAAATAAAATATTTTTTTGAAGAATATTATCATTACTTGAGTGACCATAATTTTACGAAAACCGAAGTTGATAAAAAATATTACTACTCCCACTGTCCTATTTCATATGAGTTAGTTTGACTCGTTACGGAGTTCAAGAATTTTTTTGCCTTTCAAAAGTAAATTCAATTAGTCTTTTTGGGACCATTTTCTTTGATTTATATAAACTGAAAAAATGGATGTCTAATGCAACGAAATCGAATACTAAGTAAATCTAAGATAGCTGGAATGAGTAGGTATCCCTGTCGAATCTGCAGAGGAGAAGATCAGAATTAGAGAAGAAGAGAATAGAAGGGAAGAGAGATGAGAAATAAGGGAGGAATTGATTTACCAGAAGTTTATTGTTGCATTCTCTCCCCTTCTACAGTTTATAACAACCTTCAAATAATGTCGCAAGATCCTAAGTCTTATGCCTCACTAATTGATATTTAATCTTGGTCGTTTATTTGCCAAGTAGTTACCCTCGTTCCGTGATTCAGGTTCGTATTAAGCTATACTAAGTAAGATCATTACATATCCCAAATTAATTATCCTCTCAATATTGTTATCCGATAAAAATAACACTATAATCTCGATTAGTTGTCCCAGATCCCTCATACGTCTTAATATAATCCTACTAGTGAGGTTTCTTTCGAGCTCTTAGTGTAAGAGAGGCACATCTTACTTGGCTCAAAAGAAGTGTAAAAATTAATTGTAATAACAATATTATCCAACAGAGGTGCACATATGAATGGTAATCAAATTTTGTATAGGAGGTTCGTACTTTTATAATAGTATAGATTATAAGATAGAAATATTAATATATTACCAAATATTCATAAAAGTGGAAACTTAACTTTCTAAGACAAGTACACGTGGATGGAAGAGTGTGGCATAGTGGTCAATGAAGTTGTTGAAAAGCATGAGATCTCATGTTCGAATCCCAGCAGCGACAAAAAAAAGACTAGGTGACTTTTCCGATAATTCATAGGCTTAGTGGACAAAGTTACCTAGTAAATATTGCTAGTGGGAGGTAATATGTCTGAAATATGTAACATTGTCATCAATTTTTCTTTACTTATAGCTCCATTTACATTTGCTTTACTTATAGCACCTATAAATTTTACAATTCAGACGGAAAATGCAAATAGAGCGGATTGGCGGGAAGAGCTTTACCAAAAGGTATGGTTTGATATGGGCACTTTTTATTTGCAAACGATTTAGAAAACTAGGGAAATTTGTTATGTAGATTTTGATAAACAGGCTGGTTAAAACATTATAAGAAATAGTTGAATGTTTCGAAATATTTCCTATGATTATAGAGTAATAGAAGAGTCTTACCATACCAAGTGTACAACTAAATTCATGACCATACCCCTCCACGCAAGGTGCTTTATGTATTCTGTTTCTTAGAGGTAATAGATTTCTAATCATGTTAACAGGTAACTTGTTAGAAACGAACATTATTAATCCTCACTGTCATGGTGCTCTGTATAGCCTATCTTGGTCCCGTATTGCTAATGACAAAAAACTAATTTCACATTCCCTGGCATGATTTAGAAATGAAGTATAATTTGATAAATTAATTGATTACAAAAAATTAATTGTTGAGTGTTGAGAGCATATTGACTTAATTCATAAGATATATAATATTTATGTAAGTTCGGGTAAAAGTTCTTTATGGCATGTCACCAATTTTCTTTCCGGAAACTAAAATCTTTAATTGCTAATCTAATGGATAAACCTATTCATGCAAGAAGTATATACCTGAATGTATGGCTATAAGATGTTTTCTGTGAAAAGACATCCGTTCATCTGTATTAATTGGTATACTTTTTCTATTTTTTATTTTATTTCTTATTATAGAGAAATTCAATGCTTCCATCTTTGTAACTCGTCCTTCCCTACTTACATCCCGGACTTGGTTTACTAGCTAGTAATTTGTTGGAATACTTCGACCTCTCCAAGAATAAACATATAACACTATTATGCTCTGTATTCTCCATTCCATCGTTTTTCACTTGTGAAGCCAACTACATTGTTATTGTTTCATTGTTTGCCCTCATTTTACCTCATTGATGATAAAGGTGTAAAGTGAAAAAAATAATTATTGCCATTAAACTGTGTTATATCTCGCAATCTAACTTTAAAAAAGTATATTCTAATTCCTCCTAGTTGAACTGGTCTATGATCACATTGAGGAAGCTAAAGGAAGCAAAGCTTAGTAACTTAGTTTACCATTTACATGTTAATCAGTTGTAGTATTCGTCTTCTACTTCACTTTTAACCTTTTTATCTAGAAGGTTCTTTTGTGAAGTTTCTCTAGTTTGTTCTCTATTGTATCGTACAGTTGTTCTAATAATTATCACCTAACCACATGGGAATGCATTCTTGACATTTATGCAATTGACTTATTGAAAATTTGTAATCCAGATCAAGTCTATCAAAGAGATGTATTTATCAGACCTCAATGATTTGTACGAGAAAATTACTTATAAAGTGCAGCAGGTATGTCATCAACATCCCTCTAAGTTCTTCATAATAGTTCCAAATTTTGGTTGGCTCCCTTGCAAGTTCCAAATTTGCATATAGCATGCACCAAGGTGTAATGCATATTGTATTCTATTGGTTATTGTCTTATTGGTAACTCCTCAAACTGGGAACTGATGCAGAAAGCTCAAACACTTAATTCTCGTTTTTGCTTCTTTGGTTCCTTTCATGTTGATTGTCATCTTGCGAAACAGTGCTCTCATAGTTGGAATATGTTGTAATGCGGCTAATTCCTTTTCATTTCTAGCATTTGCATCATTTGTTTTTGTTGAAGCATTGTGAATGATTGTGAAAATCAAGGTGGTAGTGGACATCATAAAAGAGTTATTTTGAAGGATTGTTAAGTCAAGTGGTAGTGGACATCATAAAAGAGTTATTTTTACATGTCATTTTATGGTTGTTTGTTTTGATTTCAGTAAAGGAATTAACGCTTCCCTAGTTCTTCGGGCAAGCACTTGATTTTTCTAAATTTAAAAGCACTTGAGTCAACATTCTGCTTAATTGTCTAAACCTTGCGCACTATGTTGTTCGTCTCTTTATGTCATTTCTTAAACATTCCTCCCTTTTTTCGTTACCGTGGGAGGTTCGTGAAGCATGAATTTCAAAGGTTTGCAAAGGGCAAGAAACAAGACTCACTAAACTGATTTTTTTTTTTCTGATTTTATGCATGACTCTCTTAATCAGAGTCTTCCAAATGAGAGAATTGAAAAACTCAAGATGTTCAAGATGACACTAGAACACATTATGATTTTCTTGCGGCTTAACAAACATGATATTAATCTTGTTCACAAGGAGAAACTGCTTTCGGTTGAGAAGCACATAAGTTTCTTTCTAAGTGGCAAAAATCTGCACGAGCCTACTTCTTCTCCATTGCTGGACTAACTTCCTCAGCCTTCCATCCATACAAGTCAGGTATGCAGTCCGAACTTGTTTGGATAATTCAATTGTTTTCACCTTGTTGAAGTTGTTTTCCTCTTGTGTTAACATACATCTACATTTCCAGTAGATATTTTTTTTCTTGGGGGGGGGGGGGGGGGGG